>VUYV01000804.1:15163-67869 GCA_008711295.1 Anarhynchus alexandrinus | reverse complement strand
TTTTTAAAGTCAGTTGCGGCAGCGCGCGCCGCTGCGGAGCGGGGCCGTTGGCCCGGGCGGGGGCGGCGGCGGCGGGGGCGGGGTGGGCGCGGTGGGTGTTGGTGCCGGCGCCGGCGCGCAGCGCACGTGTGTGTCGCGTGTCCCCGACCTCCCGCGGGTGGATTTCCCCGAATACCCGAAAGTCAAGAAAATACGGCTCTCTTTCCGAGCGCCCGGCCGTCGCGGCCGCCATGGGGACAGCCGCGCCCCGGGCGGAGCGCCGCGGGGCCGCCGGGCCCCGTCCGGGCACCCCCCCGCGGGACCCGCCGGCGGTTTGTCTCGCAGCGGGTCTGTGCTCGGCGCCGCTTTGGCAGAACCTCTTCCCAATGTCCTGGTTTGAGCGGCACGGGGCTCATTTCTCTTCTAATACTTGGGAAAACTGCACTTTTAGGGAACTCGAGTGTCTGAATTTGTGAAAATATTTACTTTACAGCCAGCGATGCTGTGCGGGTTTCAAGGTCTCGGTGTTTTCGAGCTCGCCGGGTGCGGGGATGAGGAGCGAGACCCGGGCGCTGGACCCAAGCTGCCAACAGGGTTATTGCATACCAGGAATGGCACATTCAGTATAAATTAGAGAGTTTGCTGAGGAGTTTCTCTCTCTCCCGTGACGGCTGCCACCCTGAGAACTCCTTGCCCGGGTGCCGGAGCCCTGAGCCCGTCCCTTCCTCCCGCAGCTGCAGCGCTCACAGTGTCCCACATTGGCTGTCCCTGCTGGGAGTGCACAGCTTCTGCTCATATAATTGGCTGAGTATAATCTTTGCATATCCTGGATTGGTATCGGGATCAATATTGGTTCTTTAGTGCCATTAATGTTAATTATGTAATCTTACTCTATTAAATCTGTTTATACATCAACTCCCGGGTTTCCTTGTTTTTTCCTGATTCCCTTTCCCGGGTGGGGAGGGGTCATTGGGTGATAGAATGATCATCTAAATGACAATAAATTGTTAGGGGTTTCTCAAACCATAACACCCGGCTGTTGCGGGGCGCAGGGCTCTCCCCTGCCCGGCGTGGGGCCGGGTGGCCGCACGGAAAGGAGGAGGCGAGCTCAGTCTGTCGAGCGAAAGCAAAGGAGGAGGGAGCCTTTCGAAAAGCGTCCACAGAAAATCATCATGCGCAGTGGCTGCGCTTTGGAGATACCTCGCAGTGGAGCTGAAAGTGCTGCCTACAGTCAACGTTAGCTAATGTTTTCCTCTGTAAGGCCCTTTTTTCAGTAGCTTGCAAAACCACATTAAACGTCAGTTATCCACACTGAAATTTTCCATGCTAAGTGTCTGCCTCTGATTGACTTCGTTTTTTGGGCTGGGAAAAGATAGTGAAGTAAAGGAAATAGAAACTGATTGGAAAAAACAACGCTGCTCATGGAAGGAACGGGATTAAAAAAAAAAAGAATTTCATGTGAGAATTTTCATTCTACTTAAAAAAATGAAGGCATTTACAGACCGAAAACTATGCTGAGGAATGGCCACTGCAGGTGGCAAAACCAAGCCCTCGTGAGCTGGGCCGTGCTGGTTTGCGGCGCTCAGGGCTGGCTTCCAAGGGCTCACCCCTTCCACGCCGCCCGCACCAGCCCGTCGGGCCATCGTCTCCTCCTCACTCCGCGTGCGGCTGATGGCCGCACTCACTGCACACTCCTCGCATCTTCCTCTGCAGACGGAAGTGGTCATTTTCCCCTGGGCTTTGCCATGAACTCATCTCTGGCTTATCTGAATACCTCACAACATTAATGAGTGTATCGTCATCGCTCACGAGTGGAAGATGTAGATGAGGACTGTGTGTGAGAGCCCGACCGGAGTAACTCGCCTGGTACCATCGGGCAGTTGCAGCTGATGGAGGGATGGGCTTCATTTTTCAAGGAACTTCTCAGCTGCTCTTCAGTCATCCGTCCTCTTCCCACAGACCGCCCCAACCCCCTCCTCACAACTTCTGCAAAAAATGAGAGTTTTAACAGCACAAATGCCCTTCTTCACCCAGCCCTGATTCTTTAAGTGACACAGTGCATATATCCTTAAGGAGCTCAGAAAAAGCTACTCCAGGGCAAACTTAATCTGACATTTCCGAAGTCCTTCGCTTTGTAACCTGGGCATGTTTAGATATATTTTTGCATGTGTTGTGTGTGTTTGTGTATGTTACGTCCATAAACCATGTTTGTCTGATGGTAGCGGAGGAGCCGGGGATGGATGGCAGCTTGCAAACCAAAGGTGAAGAACAGCAGCAGGGCTTTGGGTGGGACAGCCTGCAACTCCTGCTGGTTGTGCTGTGCATATCGCAGGACTGCCAGACCTCATTCAGACAACGAGGTAACGACAAAAAGGTGCCTTAGGCTGTCTGTCCGAGGGGAGCGAGGGCTGAAATCCACAGCTGGGATGAACATTTGGTGCAGTCCAAGCTGATGGTGTGGGCTGCAGTTTTGTAGACAGGTCTGTGTGTGTAAGCGCAGTAAACCACAGATTCTTTCTCCAACCACCTCTCTCTGGTCTTTCCCACTGTGTGTAATCCTACAAACCACACAGGTTTACAGAGCGCTCTTCCAGGTGGCCTCAGTTTTAGGAAGGAATTGCTATTCTGCGATCAAACTCACTTTACAAACACCACCTCTTAACCCCGGAGCTTGTGCCCTCGCAGAGAGCCACTGTAGCCGCCTGCGGCGTTACCGCGCGGCTCGGAGCCCTGCTGGCTCTGCGCTCCCGCGACTGCTACAAACTCTCAGGTTTTAGCAGGTGAGATTAAAAAAACAAGACAACAAAAACAATAATTAGAGGAACTTACTGACAATACGAGAGCCAGCAGTCTAAAGGAGTATACTTGTTGGAACCCAGCTTTTAAAAGCAACGTATTCAGGTACCTTTGAATAGTTGACTCCTCTGCTGGGTTAACTGCTTTAGTCAGAGGCAGAACTTTCCTTCTGCCTGTCTGCTAACGTCTCCTGCAACACTTTAATCTCCAAGGAGAGTTGTTTGTTCTGAAACCTTGAGCTCTGTGGGCTCTCGGCTGCTAAGCTAGCTCCTGACTTTGGCAGCTGAAAGTATAAATCAGTGCCATTAAACATTCATATCAGAGCGACGTTTCCTGATTAAATTCATTTATTGCGAGTTTTTGGACCCAACCGATGCCGCAGCTTGGGAACACATCCAAAATCCATCAACTGTGTATTCATCTACCTCTGGAGGATTATACTAAGAAAGGTTTTCGCTGAATCATATGACCCTCTTACTAGGGACAGCAATAAACCAGAACACTTAGATTATTTGGATCGACTTTGTGAGCACTTAGGGAGAGTTTTTAAAACTTTGCGTATGTGCTAAAAGCACAGAGAGGTCCAATTTCTACCCCGTGAAGCCCGTGAAGAGCGTGCTGGGCTGTCTGTGCCACCCGGCCGAAGGCAACCGGGCGTCAGGGGCTGAGGACGCCGCGGGGGAGAGCGGCGCGGTCTGAAGTCCAAGCCGTCTTCCCGCGGGCCTGGTGGACTCTGCATGGGGTTACGCGGCTCTTCCTTCTCCGGGCCACTCCTGGCGGCCCGCGGGCACGGCTTGCAGGCGGCAGCGGGGAGAGCGGCTCCTGCGGCTTCTGCTGCACCGCTGGTGGCAACTGCTCCTTCCTCGGGGGCAGCTCCGGGGCGCCGCGGGAGCTGCCCACCTCCAGCCCGGCTCGGGGGGCAGGAGGGCTCTTCAGCTTCCAGCTGTGGGTCTGAAGCTTTCAGTCAAATCCTTTGACTAATGTTTTGTTTCATCTTCTTCAAAGATTAGATGTAATTTATGAGAACTTAAAGCTTTTGTTTCCTTACAAGCACGAATAGGTTCAGAGGTGTGTCTTCTTACCTGTTTTGAGGGAATGCCGAGGGCATTTTAATTAATTTGTTTATTATTTCCTGTTTAGTCAGTCCTTTAGGTAATATTAGATGATATTCAGATGGTACAGATATGAATCTCTACTATATTCTGGTTGTAGTAAGTTTAAAATCAAGTTGACCGTGAATGAAATTGCCCCTATACACTATGAGCGGTGAATTTGGATAACATCTTAAACATGAAGCTGGGTTGTCAAAAAAACGTTTAAGCATTTTGAATAGCACAACAAATGCAAAGTCTTACTGTACTCAGTAAAATACATTTCTTTATTTTCAGGGTTATTGGTGGCATTATAGAAAGTTGGAATGGGTTTAGATTTATTTATACATACTTATGGTCATGATATTCATATATCAATAGTGTGGGGAAAACAAGCAGTGGTTACAGGCCCCGTTATCTTCCCTCGTACCTGCCCTTTCCCCCTCCCCAAAAAAGACAAGATTTCAAAGGAGATGAAAAATTGCCGTTTTGAGGATGACACTGTCTTACAATGCCACCTACACACAAAACACCACAAGGCTCTCCTGACACCCTAAATGTATTCTATACTGGGGACATGATGGATGTGTAAAAAAAAAAAGACAACTTCAGCTGTGGAAGTTTGGAAGAATAACTGCAACACTGCTGCAGACTCGACAATCTCCTTCCCGTTGTTCCGCCTGTTTCCTTTCCGCCTGTGCAGCAAACAGCTTCTCCTTACACAAAACCATCCTCAGAATTTTTGCACCACGTGACCGTCAGTAAGTTTTGCTTTCTGGCAATATTCATCGCTAAAACTTCCTCCTCCCCCCCCTCCGAGTTCAGAAATTACTCACATTCGTTTCCTGGTGGGAGGCGCCCGGAGCAGGAGGTGGTTGGAGCAGCTGTCGGGTGTTTACACCGCTGGCACGGGGATGTTCTGTAAAACTCGTGCTGCCGCCCCGGAGAGACCCCGTCGCCCGCGCGGTGCAGCCGGGGAGCAGCGTGCTCCCCACAGCTCTCCCCGCCGCGCTCGCCCCCGGCCCTGGCTGCTCCTCCGACGGCTGCGCAGCATCCCGCCGCGTAGCAGTGCCCGGTGGGCATGCATCGGTTACCTCTTCTCCTCTTTTTTTTCTCATCAGGGAGGAGCTTTTATGGAATATTGCTTCCGACCAACAGTTGGTAGAAAGAATAATCCCTAAATGGGAGCTTTTTGCTGGCAAGGTAAACAATTACATCCCAGTCAAAAGTATTTGTATTTCATTTGAAATATAGTTGGTTTTAGAGCACCGTGGGTAATGTGAGCACATCAGATGTCTTTTAGAACCCCAGCTGAATTACTTTCTAAAGTTAAATAATTTTCAGTATTCACACTCTTTGTAAATGTTCAAATAAAAATTGGATTAACAACTTGGGTAATTGATTTGGTGCCACCCGCTCACACGCACTTGCATCAGGTTGGGTCACCGGGGCAGTACCAGACAAAGTGATGTGCCTTTTCCTAGATCCTACAAAACCCCGCGAGGCAGGGAATGCCCCGGCAGGCCGGGGGCCGTGCGGGGACTGAGCTCTGCTCTCTGCGCCCCAGATCGTAAACTCTCGTGGTCCATCTCCCCGGCTCGGGCACGGCGGCTCAGCTGCCAGTGCACGTGAATTTGCTTTGTTCTGCTCTTCCCCTACTCTGAATAAACAACTTCTCACTTCGGGCCTCTGAATAATCCTTCTGGAGTCGGTGGGAATACTTGGCTGCCTCAAGTTTTATCGTCTGCTTAAATACTTTGTTGCTCAGGGCCCAAATTATGACTGAACATAAATGATTAGATGAGTGTTTATTCTCCTTTTTCAGGCTTCACACTGAATAAGAAATTACACCAACTGCACTCACATGAAAGCGGGAGTTTATCTCAATATTTTCATTTTGAAATTCAAGTATTGAATGCAGAAAAACCCACAAGGGTGAAAATAATTAGTGCTCTTCCCTGGCTGAACCATTCTGACTTTCTCCGTAATCCTTTTATTTATGGTTTTAATGATGAATAAATTCTTATTGTAAATATTTAATCATGAAGAGTGGTTAGGCAGGACTTATGTGATGAATGGGTCACGCACAGATCTGCAGATAAGCTTGAAACCTTCCCTGTGCTTCCCCGAAGCAGTGCCCAACATCCACCCTTGGGCGTCCACCCTCGGGCAGCGCCGGGAAGCACGGGCACCGAATTCACAAGGTCTGGGACACTGCCCACATTCCTCCTGGTTTCACCCAGTCATCTCCATACTGGACCCGTAACTTTGGCATGACATAAGGACAGCTTATATTGTGCTAAGATGTATCTTCTGAAAAATACCTAGATGTCACCTGGAAATACCATGAGCAGAAGTCAGCACTGCCACTTGTCCCAGTGGCCGTTTACACCCTCCGGTATAAAGCGGTGCTTGGTTCTACCTTTGAAGAAGCCTGAGTTCACCTTGCAGGCGCTCGGCCTCCTTACAGCGCTCTCTGCTGCCTTAAGGAACTGATTGGGTACAAGTACCTCCTGTGTCCCCCCAGAAAACTACTCATGTTTTGTAATGCAATTGTCTCCCAGTGTTTTCGGTAAGCCAAACAGACTGAGTTAAGTTTCTGACCGTAAGGTATATTAATATTAACCCCCTAGAAGCATTAAAGGTAACTTTTCTTCACTCTGTTTTTCAGTCACTCTTGTGGACACCAAAGCTCTGTACGATATGTTAGTGTCAATCACAGCAATACACTACACATTAGTAAAATCTCTGTTATTGGCAAATCAGCTTTATATCCACTGACAGTCACCCGGAGGGCCGGCAGCAGCGTGACAGTGCCGTCACCAGCGCTGTGCGTTCCTTCCCGGCTACACGCTCCCTTACACCATCCTATTTCTACAGTACATGGCATACGTCGCTACAGAAGTGCCTAAGAGAGACCGGTTCAGCTAAACCGAACCGAAGAGTCATTCTGGCATTCAGAAATACTTATCGGGCTCCCAGTGACCACACTCAGCGCTGGCTTTTGGGGCCACGCTGCTAAATCCTGCACTCTTTACTTGTGCAGTCTGAGCATTTGTTCAGGTCTGGATTTGCACTCCCGCTGTGGTCTGTGCTAAAGCACACGGCAGTTAATATCAGCTTTGCAGATGTCTGAGCAGGTAAAAACCTGACCTGTTGTGTAGACAGAACACGGAAATGCCGTGCAGCAGCAACGGGCCGCAATCAGCTGCAGAAAGTGCTTCTGGAATTGTTGATAAATAGGGGGGGGGAAGGTCCAGCCAAAGTCCATAGACTACATCGTGCTAAAGCCTCCTGGGCTTGGGGAGCAATCGCTGACTAAGAAGTGAACACTGAACACATCTTCCCAACCTGCTGCAAACTATCGCCTGTGATAAAACGCCTGCTCGGAACAATAGAATTTCATCTATGAGATACACAGAGAAATCCAAGTATTCTCCACCAAGAACTGGATTTGCCTCTACATTGCTTCAAGTCACCTCGTAACTGTGTTAAAATTGTGCCAAATAAAAGAATTCTGGAGAAGAAAGCTGCAGAGTGATTTTGATGCACCAAACCCAACCATATTCTCCTGCATAAGCGCACCTCAAAACCTAAAGAAAAGGTTTAACATATATTGGCCTGATCTCCCTGGCGCAAAAGGTGCTTCCGCAGCAAGACTGCAAAGATGGGGGCAAAAAAAGGAAGACCTGTGGAACTACAGGCTGGGCACTCTCACATCTGTGCCCGACAAGATCACGGCGCAGATCCTCCTGGAAACTATGCAAAGGCACATGGAAAATAAGGAGGTGATTGGTGACAGCCAACATGGCTTCTCTAAGGGCAAATCCTGTCTGACAAAGTTGGTGGCCTTTAATGATGGCGTTACAGGATAAAGGAAGAGCAAGTGACGTCATCTACCTGGACTTGTGCACAGCATTTGATACTGTCCCGCACAACATCCTTGTCTCTAAATTGGAGAGACGTGGATTTGACAGATGGACCACTCGGTGGATATGGAACTGGCTGGGTGGTCACACTCAAAGAGTTGTGGTCAACAGCTCGATGTCCAAGTGGAGACCAGTGACGAGTGACGTTCCTTGGGTCGGTACTGGGACCGGTGCTGTTTAACATATTTATTGGTGACATGGACAGTGGGATTGAGGGCACCCTCAGCAAGTTTGCCAATGACACCAGCTGTGTGGAGCGGTCGACACCTTGGAGGGAAGGGATGCCACCCAGAGGGACATGGACAGGCTGGAGAGGTGGGCCTGTGTGAACCTCGTGAAGTTCAACAAGGCCAAGTGCAAGGTCCTGCACGTGGGTCGGGGCAATCCCATGCACAAATCCAGGCTGGGAGAGTTGGGGGGGTTCAGCCTGGAGAACAGAAGGCTGCGGGGAGACCTCAGAGCCCCTTCCAGTGCCTAAAGGGGCTCCAGGAGAGCTGGGGAGGGACTCTGGATCAGGGAGGGGAGCGATGGGACGATGGGGAACAGTTTTGCACTGAAAGAGGGGAGACTGAGATGAGATATGAGGAAGAAATTCTTTACTCTGAAGGTGGTGAGCCCCTGGCGCAGGTTGCCCCGAGAAGCTGTGGCTGCCCCATCCCTGGAGGTGTTCAAGGCCAGGTTGGACGGGGCTTGGAGCAACCTGGGCNCCCCACGGCCCCCGCGGGGCGGCCGCGTCCCCCCGGCGGCGCGGGGCGCTCCGCACTGCGGCCCCGTCGCCAGCGCGGCCCCGTTCGCTCCGAGCCGCGGGGTCGGGTGCGCGGAGCGGTCTGGAAACACGCGCTGTTCATCGCGGAGCGCTGCTCCCGGGCAGTAATTAGCTCAGAAATCTAACGGTAAATAGAAACGAGCATAATAAAATAAAGGTTTTCTGTTATTTTCTGTTTCAAAGCCATCGTAATGTCAGCACTCTCCTGTGCTAATGTTATTTCAATTCTGCAAACGTTTCCAGACTGATCAGCCCGTCGGGTAATTGTTCGTGGGACTGCACTTACCCTTCTGCAGTGGGACAGGGGGAACAGTTTCCATCCGAGACTGCTGAATTCCTGTCTAGCGTTTGAGACCTGTATACATCACGTTAGTCCATGTCTGTAACACCAACCCACCAAAAGCTGTGTAAGTCTACAACTAAAATAAATCAAACCAACCAAAAGAGGACACGCTGGTGAAACGGCCGAGTCAGAAACGAGGATGAGAGAGTTTGGGTGAGTGAACTTTACTTGGGCGACGGAGGGGGATATCTAGTGTCAACCAGGTCTTGATTTACTAAGGGAGGAGGCATCAGCACGCAGAGAGCCAGCGCTGCCGTTGGAGAGGACGCCCTGGGAGGTGCACCGAGGAGGCTGAGCACTGCTTCAGGTCCTTCCCTGCAGACCCCCAGCCGCTGCCTGGGCCATGCCATCCCTGCCTGGGGAGCGATCGCCGTCTGCGTGTTGGGACAGCCAAGGGTGAGCAGGCGTGATCGGGGCAGGATGCAAAGCACCACAAGCAGGTAGCTATGTCCAGCACCGAACCCTCACTGCCAATAGCTCCACTATAAATGTCAGCCTCAGACATGGTGTCAATAACTTATTGTGTGAGGATAATGCACCATCTTGGTAAAGGCCGGTGTAAAGACCAGTTTGCTAGCCGGCATTGTGTGATTACAGTTACTGAGGGGTTTTCATATACGGGGTCAATCACTTGATGGATGGAAGGTGGTGTATTTAGGTGAGATTATTACAGCACTGCTGAATAGTGGCGTTGGGACTTGTTCAGAGCAGCGTTTCTCAGCCACCAGGCTCCTCTCTGGGGAGGCTCTGACCTCTGAGGGACGCAGAAACTGGTCTAGAGAAAATGGGAGAAAAAATATTTGCTGCTCCCTGCAAGTTCATTTAAACTGAGGACTCAGCAAAAGAACACTTAATAGATGTTTCTTGCTTTTGATGATTTAACCAAAGCTGACCCAGTGCAAGAGGATAATCAACACATTCTGCCCTGTTTGCTACAGTCAGTAAAGATGCAGAATATTAAAAATAAAATGAAGTTGTTGGAGAAATTACATACCTATCATGAATGTGCTTTAAACTAGGCTTGAAGGAGGAGGGGGATAATGTCAGGTTTGCCCATGACAAGCTATGGGACAACACGTCAAGGTCAGAGGGACGGGGTGCTACCAAGGTCCTGCAGCCCATTGCTCTGGGACGTGCTGGGTACGCTGCAGCACACATGAAGACTTACAGAGATGGGCCAGGAGCTCCTGAGGTCATGTGAGCCAAGAGGGATCCACCAGAGAAATACCCCAAAGGAATTAAGGGGTGTTCCTCTGAGAAGGACCTGGTGGAGCGGGGCCAGAGGAGGCCCCAGAGATGCTGCGAGGGCTGGAGCCCCTCTGCTGGGAGGACAGGCTGGGAGAGTTGGGGGGGGTTCAGCCTGGAGAAGAGAAGGCTCTGGGGAGACCTGAGAGCCCCTTCCAGTGCCTAAAGGGGCTCCAGGAGAGCTGGGGAGGGACTCTGGATCAGGGAGGGGAGCCATGGGATGAGGGGGAACGGTTTGACACTGAAAGAGGGGAGATTGAGATGAGATATGAGGAAGAAATTCTTTGCTGTGGAGGGTGGTGAGCCCCTGGCGCAGGTTGCCCCGAGAAGCTGTGGCTGCCCCATCCCTGGAGGTGTTCAAGGCCAGGTTGGACGGGGCTTGGAGCAACCTGGGCTGGTGGGAGGTGTCCCTGCCCAGGGCAGGGGGGGACAATAGATGGCCTTTAAAGGTCCCTTCCCACCCAAACTATTCTATGATTCTATGATCAATGTCTGTACATGACTTAAACCCATACAGGAGTGTATTAAGCTCTTCGGGGACAAAGTCACTGCACAATGACAGTGCAAACACACAGTTAAATAACTTATGTGTCAACATGCTATTTTATTTTTAAATGTGTTCTACAATATACATGTGTGAAAATAGAAGGTTTAGAATGGCATAAGCCAATTCAATTTGACAAAAGTTCTGAAAAAGGATTTTATTTAGATTTATGATCAACATCTGCACGGTTCATAAAAATATGATTTTTCCTTTCTGTCTATATGTACTCATGCTTGTATTGAACATTTCTGCATTGTAATATATGGCCATATTAAAATGGAATGATAGCAAAAGCAGATTTTAAGGAACAGCAGCTCTGAAAATCATGCTTTTTGCTTGCAGTAGGGTGACACTATTGGACACTGTAAAGTAAAGCCTCAACAAGATAACATCATGTTAGAAAAGACCCCCCCTTTTTTAAAGCAGACCCTAAAAAGTAAGACAGTTCAAAGTTTGCCTGCATCTTAAAACAGTCATTGTCTGGATCTGTTCTGAGAAGGGCCGGAGCAATCAAACTGCCACAGTCTAGTTTAGGAGGCAATGTGCACATAAATTATTCAGCATCTAAAATCTAAAAATCAATGCTTTACACTGCGTAGTCCAGCTTAATGTAACAACCAGAAAACCAATTTATGAGCAATTTTAGATTCGGTTTTCCCACAAAACCTTGAGAACTGCAGTTGCAACACGGAACAAGCAGAATGAGCCTTTGCCTCCCCTGCGTTAGGCACATCCACCGGATTGTAGGACACGTGCCGGGTTGACAGCGTACACGGTGACTCTCGGCGCTGGCTGCATCCTAACCCTCCTCCCCCTTGCAGTATAATTAATGAGGAGCTCCATATAAAATGCTGACATAAGTCTTTTAAAACGTTCTTACTCCCTGAAGTAGCAGTGCTGCTGCTGCTCGAGCCCTCACTCACCGCACTGTCATTTCTAAATCTTACCGGGGTGAATCACGAAGAGGCAGAAGCCGTATACCGTGTCTGCAAACTCCAACCTGCGCCGTTTACTGACAGCTGCGTGGCTGCAATCAGTGTAAATAGTAGCTATACATAAACAAACAGACAATAATAGTGGATTCATCTGTATTCCCTCCAGTACCGAGTATACTATCAGGGCTTAAATAATTAATACTCTGCCTTATGATGTACTTTTCACCGCAGGATCTCAAAGCACTTTGCAGGCTGTGGGGATGGATTTTTATTTTGCTGGAGTAAATAGGGTAGAGAAAGATTAACTGATTGACCAAGGTCATGCTGCGTTAACATTTTATTTCTGCTCTACCATTTAACTGGATAGCTGCTGTGACCTTGCAAAGCTAGAAGAAGGCTGCATTTTAAAGCTAACAACGTAAGGATAATCTCCCTTAAAGTGTACCATATGTTTGTGATTAGGCAAAAGAAAAAGCTTCAGAAGAATTGCTCGTGGTGCGAGTATTCACAGTGTTCTCCGGGGTATAATAGCTGGAATTTTCAGCAGAGCCTGAGAGCAGTAGATGCAAAGCTCCCCCACTATTTCAAGGAAAAATGGTTACTCAGCATCCCTGGGCCCTGCTGAAAAATCAAGCTTGTACACCTATGGAAGTTTCCCAATTAGAAAAACTGGAGTGATCAGGTGAGACCACGGAAGCCGTGCCGGTCCATTCCCATGGAAGTTTTGATCCAGGAAGCTCAAGATGCCATCACAAAGCCACAAATAAAATATTTTAGCAACAGACACTGGTCTGTGTGGGGGAAGCCATTTGGGATACAGCTGTTAAAGCCAGGCTGATGATCTAATATGTCAGTAAAAGACAAAATGGACTAGTAGATTAAAAAAAAAAAAAGCTTGTCACCACAAAGGTATTTAGGAACACATGTGCTGTGCGCTGCCCGGCTCTGGGCTCTGTTGCGCTGAGCCATGCCCTCGACGGCTCTCGTTCCCCTCACAGCCACCGCGCGGGCAGACGGCCGCTCTCAGCGTCGTCTCCTTTGGGCCTCTCTGTTCATTTTGTCCCATCAGTGCTCACAAGCACAACCGGGGCGCTGCTCTGGTCCACCCCACGGCACAGGCACAGCACCTCGTGCCTTCCCCCGAAGGGGTGAACCGTGGCGTGGGTCCCTTCCCAGCACGGGAGCCACCGCACAGGAGCCACCGCACGGGAGCCACGGCACTGCCCTCCTGCACAGCCCAGCGCTGTCGCCCCAGCCAGCCCCACACATCCCAGTGTTCCAGCTAGGCTGGCGCCCTCTCGTAAAGCAGATAAACTCAATGTGTTTCCAATGATTTTTCAAGGAGATGAGGCTGTTCTAATGTTTGTCTGTCTTTTCCTGTGGCCTTAAGCTGATTCTGCAAAGCTGTGCCAGCCTCAACCACCGACCAGATGAGCTCAGATGAGAGCATCGGGCTGCAGAAAAGGAGCCACTTGACTTGGCAGGGAAAGAAAACAATGTTTTTTCTCTGCGTGGCTCCCCCAGAAGTGAGTCAGTAGGCCTGACGAACAGAAAACACAAGTTGCCATAGAAACTCGCATGCCTTCCACCAGGAGGAGAAAAAAATGTAGGCCAATATTTCTGCTTAGCTGGCTCTTGTTCTTGCTGTGCTCCTCAGCCCGCCCGCATCCCAGGGCTGTATTAGCAACTCTCATTCATTTTGCCCCCAACTGAGAAACGCCTTTGCCCCCACTGCCTGGGCAAGCTGCAGTGTCGTGCGCGCACACACGTGTGCGCACTGCTCGACACGGACACACGCGGGGACAGGGACACGCATGTCCACTGAGCCAGCGCTAAGGCTGCGGCGGGTTCACCGGGAACGAGGATGCGGCAGACGGTGGGGAGGGCAGCGGGGCACCGGCAGCGCCAACGCGCCCCAAAGAGCATCATTGCATGGTCTTCCCAGCGAGGTGGGGAGGACCGAGAGAAGAGTAAGAGTAATGGGTCTGAAAGGAAACGTTTGCGCTGGGTTATTACAGCCACCTTTGATTTAAATAAACTCCTTCCCTCCGTACTGCAGGTTTCACATCTGTAAAACAAGGGTGAGCCCTCAGCGGGGTGGAAACGCGCACGGGTCATTAATGTATGTAAAGCCCTCTGTGACGCTCCGAGGAAGGGGTTACATGATGGGTACGAACACAGATGTACGCCTGAGCTGTTCCTTGCTCACCCACACGTGTTTTCCATCGGGGCAATCCCAGCAGGGAACACCAGAACGAATAATTACAAACCCGACGGAGGGAGCCGGTAGCTCTCAGAGCTCTAGGCTGTCGCCTAGAGAAAACACAAGTTCTTTGCGAATACTTCTCATAGTTGAATAGAAATGATCCCTGCTGAACTATCCTTTGGTTTACTTTGTTCCCTGAGTGCATGTTGTTGTTGGTTTTTACTTTTAAATGTACACACAGGGAGATTTGCCTTATTTCTTTTCTTGCTCCTGTTCTGGCAGATTGCATAAAGGACAAAGGGCCAACTGTATATTCAGTGGGCTGTTATGCTTTAACTGGACTATAAATAAAAACAATCTATCAAAGGGAAGAAAACCCACTTTCCCCCTCTTTTTACCTGTATTCTTTTATGACTCGCTTCTAAAGGAAGAAAAAAAAAACCAAACAGAAAATCCATTTGTAATTTTGCATTTGGGCACAGGCCAGTGTACAGCCCAGAGCAGTGTAAAGCCCAGTACACAGCTTTTGCCACCGGCTAAGATCACCCGCCGGGTTCTCGGGGCCCACGGTACCACCGCTCTGAGATGACAGACTGCTGACTCGGTACCAGTCCCGTGCCCGCAAGCACTGGCTTCAGCAGCGATAGTTAAAGGAAAGCCATCAAAATGATGGAGAGAGCATATTCCTCCGGAGGAGGCCACGTCACCCGGCCACCAAAAGCGCAGAGAGGATATTTTTCAGTTCAGTTCAATAGTCTCCAGAAAACATGATCAGGTGCATAATTTAAAAAGCTGCACATTTTTAACGAACTGACTCAGGATCTTGACAGCTGGAGAGGCAGGTGGCGGGTGGTAACACCTCTCCTTCTGCAAGGTCTTTTTGGTTTGGGGGGAAAGAGCATCTTAATCTGTAAGTGATCTATGTCATTTGAGTGGTGATGTGACTGTTGGGTTTAATATGATTTTCAAATCCCTCCAGGTAAAGACAGCTTAATGCAATTATCTACTGATTGTGAATGAAGACATACGCATAAAAAAAAAATTCCTACAACACATTTACTTCAAGACATTCTAGCAGGAAAAGTTTTCTTTTTGCTGTAAAATAATGAGTGAAAGAAGAATAAAGAACTAATGGATCTGGTTTAGTCTTTAAAAAATAGCAGTTTACAATGGTGCAGAGCCCTCCTACCGCACTAAGAGCTATGTAAAATGATGGTTTCATGGATTTGATTCTTAATAAGGGTGTAAACCAAAGCAACGTTTTTGTAACGATGCTGATGTTACTGCCTTGGAAAGAACCCAGTGGTTCCCACTTCCAAATGTACTTTGCTCATCCCCTGTGACTGATCCACTTTGAGTACTCACCACACTATAAAATTGGTAAAATTCATTTTAAAATGTGAAGATGAAAGTCAAGTGCAAACACTGCCCCCAGAGTGGCAATTGGTAACGTTGGTTCACCCCCCCAACAAAGCTTGCCGTGGCTTGACAGTACCAGCACAGGGGTAAGCTGCGTTTGCCCGGGAGATTCTGTCAGCATAACTTTGGAGAGTAGATTTCACATCGAGTACAGCGCCAAAGGCCACTTTACAGGAGCATAACTGCACATACACAGAACTCCCTGGCTTAAAACCCCGACCAGAACATCACATCACACTCGGTGTTGTTCTGCTGGCAAAAGCGGGGGGTTCAGCCACGCTCCTCCCGGCTCCCCTGCCCGGCCCCGGCAGCCCCGCTGCCCCTCGCAGCCCTCCGAGAGCTGGCAGGGTGGCTGCAGAGCGCCGCCGCGTTTGTCCCTGCATCTGCTGTGACCTCGGGAAAGGGACTTCTCACCCTTCTCTGTTTGCCCTGCCACCCTTTGTTTTGGTGCTGGTTTTTCCTATCCCGAATGTGGGTTTTCTATGACAAGATCTGCCTGTTTCAGTGGTACCCACACGAACACTCCCCCCATCTTTTTAACAGTTACTGTAATATAGATAGTTAATAACCACTGCTTTTTTTAGATATCTGCTTTGGGAGTGCAAGAGTCAGTAAAACTTATTTTATAGATAAAAGTCACTGTATAGGTTTAACAAAAGTAGAACAAAATTCAAAAGAAACTTTCAAGTGTTTTCACAGGGGAGGCGAGAGTCTAATTCTGTGGCTGCCACTCTGCTGGATTCGGTATGTGGGACACTTCCCTCTGGGAAGGAATAAGTAAGATAACGTAGAGTTAAAAAAATAAAAATCCTAAGCTTACTACAAGAGGAGGACTTGAGAATATGTTAAACTCAACAATAGTTTGTTTAGGGAAGTTGTTTAAAAGTCTAAAATGTCAATATTGAAGAACAAATTTATTCCTGTCTATATTGTCCTGTTAAATAATTTTCAAACGACGGGAAGTTTGATAAAGTAAGGGTAAATGCAGTATGGACTAAAGCATGATGTAACGCCGGCAGCTCCAGCACTGCTTTTTTCCCAGGCTGGACGTTTGCCAGTTCCCATTCCTCCTTCTCTGTGTGCTGCAGCAGCTATTTCAGTGCCTGAGCTCTGTGCCCTGGAGGACCAAGTCCTGCATGTCAAAGTGATGCCACCAGGTCCCAGCGGCAGCGCTGGTTTCGGCTTCCTGGGAGAGGGAAGTGGCTCATGGTCCTTCTCACGGTCCTCACTCTGCTCGAGAAGTTGGTTCAACCAAGGCTTCCCTCCTGCCCGGCAGCTACCGCTGATGAGGTAGCGCGAATCAGCACAATTCTTTTGACCTAAAAAGGTCAAAAATTTGTAAATGTAAAACCTAATCCTGTAAACAGCCATGCGTAGCGATTTGCTGCCCCAGTTCATTTCAAGGGGCGACTCGCACGTGACTTCAGTCCCTTGCATGTAACTTGGCTGAAATCATACTGACATCTCACCCTTAAAAATGGGGTTTGCCATTTGGAAAGTATCATAAAATCTTTAAAAATATAAAAATAATGCAGAATTACAGCTGAAAAATCCTTCATTCAAAAAAGAAAGCAAATCTTTCACTTCACAGATCTAAAAAATGAAGGAGGAATATGGTCCCTTTGATAATGTAGGCTCCAGCCGAGCAAAGTGCCTTCATTTTAAGCGCAGGACTGCGATCTCGAGGTCAGTGGCAGTGCTAAGCCGAGTCCGTGCTTACTGACTGAAGCAGATCTTCATTATTTTATTGCTTCCCACCTTCTTCCAAGAAAAAACAATGTTTAAGCTAAGAAGCGAGAGTACTCTCTCAATCTCAAGCTCTCTGCTTACGACAAGGTATTACTTCTCCTCAAAATAACCTATAAAGTCCAAAGATTCAAGTTTGGCTGGGAGATTTACGTCTTTGTAACAGATGTATAAAGTAAGTAACACTATTCGAGCATACACATGAGGTTTGTGTTTATATTGAAAGGAATAGTATAAACGAAGAACCACCGAAGAGATTTTCTGTTCAAGACTAAGTAAGAGGTAACCAATTTCCCAATATGCTGATTTTAAATGTTACTCTCTGTACTGAAGTTACCGGAGTTACCTCATATAGAGAGCGTTACATGTTGAAAGGAAGAGAGATAATTGGTGAGTGATCAAAGATTTCTGCCTGGTAATTTACAATCATTTTGGGGCAGGATTCCTGTGGAGAGGAAAACCAGACATCAGTAGGATGCTAAATGATAAAAAGCTCCTATGGAGGCAGTTATACATTCACCCAAATCTCCTGTAAAAATGCAGCGATCTCCTAAGATTTATAAACCTGCGTTTCTGTAGAGGGGCCCTGGGGTCAGAAATGTGCATCCTTTGTGTACTACAGAAAGAGATACTGACAAAGATTTTTCTCTGCTTTCCATACTTTCACTGCCAGGCAGCCATTGTGTCTCCTTTACACGCCGGTGCTTTACAGCCTCTACATCTGCCAGCAGCAGGTGATTGATTTTAATAGTATGAGTCGCATGAGTAAAACTACTCGCATGCGGAACCCTGCGCAGAATCATGAGGCCGTCACCACCACAAAGAGCCCTCCCGTCCCCGGGCAGACGCTGGCGCGGTCACCATCCTCCGCAGGAGCAGTGCGGGCGTCGTGGAAATACGGATTTGATGGATTGCAAGGAAATACTCACCACTGAGACAAGACTGTTTCAGACACAAATTTTAACTTACAATTTCTGCCAGCAGAATTTTGATTTCCACAGAAGCATTATTTCATGGTTATGTGTCTTTCTAGATGGCTTCATGCCCAACACCCCCCCACACCTTCAGAAAATCAGGACTGGGAAAGATCGTATTTCTTCCATGCCTGACCGCGGGAAGCACCGCTCCCTGGAAAGTACTCAGAAAAGACGACTTTAATCCAGCAGATACTGATTTCTCACAACGGCTATTTTTACAACAGCAATAAGATTAATGAAGACTGGCGATTAACCTAAATTGTTCTCACTGGAAGGATCAAATAAGCACTGCAAATATAAGTGTCCCTTGCTAGAAGGTGATTCCCCCCCAGCTGCGTTGGCTGATGCTCCTCCTGCATGGCGTGAAGGGAGCGGGGGCTGCTGCCAGGCAGCTGGTGTGCCGCGAGATCCGGGGGGGCTCCCTGGGCTCTTCCGCAGGTCTGACCCCATAGGGGAGCTTTTAAGTCATGTCTCACTCGGGATGAAAAGCAATAGATGGCATCTTCAAAGCCTTAACTGTGACTTCACATTTACATCCTTAGGTGGGGGAAAGGAACAGCTCCTGCCTTCACGGAGCAAGATGGCCCGGGTCATCAAAGCACTGCCAAAGTCAAAATATAATTACTGACGGAGGTCACACTTCACTCAGTCTAATGTAACGAGGGCGTTATACATATAACTGATCCCTGCTCACTGATGCAGCGTGACAGCATCAGCCCAGGACGACTGCGGTGGAACGACGGCGCAGTTACGCTGAGCACTATCCAAACACTGCAGTGGCTTCTGCCAGACTGGAGTCCACCCGGCAGAAAAGGGAGGTGTTACTCTCCCAGATGCACCACTAAGCGACCTGCCCGCGGCCACAGGCCTCAGCAGACCCAAAAACCTGTTTTTTCCCCTGCACTGCCCATCGCCTTCCCTGCGAGGCTGCACTCCTCTGTACATGCCCCACCGTGCTGCGAGCACATGGCTCCGCGTGGCTGCATTTACTGCGCTGGATTTAACTATCAGCGTTCTGGGTACCAAAATGTCTTTATAATACTAAGAATTAACAGGAAATGTTTCATAATAATGGGAGGCATGCTGTGCTAGTGATTTCAACCGTTTTTAATAACCCTAGATCAATTTTTTTCTCCCACTTTCTCCAGATTTGAAAGCTCAATTAATTTTGAGCTACAACGCTGTCTGTCATTTCAACCACATGTGGCAGAGCGAGAATTCATGCGAGACAATGGTTAATTTTTGGTATCTTCTGCTGCCCAATGACAGGTGTGCTGTCCTAAATAATTAGCTTTCAAAAAGGGATCCCCTTAACCCTTCTCTGAAACTGGTTAGTGATCTCGGTTTTACTTCATTAAGCCCGTGACAGCTCAATGTACTCACATCTGTTACTGTTTGGTAGTTTGATTCCAAGAACGCAAATCGCTTCAAGAACTGGCAACAAATTCATTCAGGCTCGGGATGCAGATCAAAATCCATCTGTTTACTAATCAAAAGCCATATTTTAATCACAGTACAATAGTGGTGTCAGCAATATCGTGACTTAGACTTTCTCTCTGCCCTAAACACGATAGGTACTACTCTTCATTTAAGCTGCATTTGTTTGAATCGGGTATTTAAAATGCAAGTAGCCTGATGTTCAAGCACTTGCATACAGGATTTAATCATTCTGCTTGCACTGGACTAGGTCATCTGGCATTTTTACCTACAGGCTTGACCTGGAAGTTTGTTATGATTTTTTTTTTAATTCCAGGTAAAACCTTGGCTTGATAAATTATCCCACCTTATACATCATTTAACTATAGCAATGAACTCAGCTCTGCGCTCTCTTCAGAGTCAGGGTTCTCTCTTCTTCACGCCTGGGATATAAACAAAACTTTCAGCTGCCGGATAGACCGACTTTTCTGACCGTGCGTACCTGCCACAAGTCACGATCATGCTGCGGTTTGTACCCGTGTTCCTCCATGCGCAGGAGGAACTGGACGAGGGTTAAGTCAGATGTCCTCTGTACAAATAGGCTGTTGCCTGCCGGCCGCACACTTTGTTTTGGAAGCTGGAAACTCTACAATGAGTAAGGCAGGAGCAGAAAATGTTCCTGAAAGCCTGAACTCTATCCCCAGCAGCTTTTCTGTTCACTACTGTGATGCAATATTTTTGCTCCCAGTGAAGGTTCAGGTCTTGCATTTTAACAGATGTACTCCCATTATAAGAAAAACAACAAAAAATTTAAGAAATTAAATAGCTGTAGGATACTGAACTGGGTGGTCTGATCCAGCACGGTATCCAGTTTCTATTACATCAGCAATTCTAATACGATTCTAAATTACATCAAGAGAGGAAAAGAATGCAATGAATCAAATCATAGCTTAACTTTCTAATTATTTGTTTCCATGAAGTAAAATACTTTGCTTACCCCAACAGTGACAAAGCTGACTAATGTCTACAAAAGTTTGTCTTTAAAGCGCAGGTGACCCAGCAGGGATTAACAGAGGAACTGCAGCTTCGTTGGATCCTGAAACTTGCGGAACAGCACATGCTAAATCTGGGCAAACACCACAAGATCCAGTCTCAGGGAAATGAGAGAGAATCTCAAATTTCAAGATGTTTGGCTTAGCGCAGGAGGGCTGAGGAGAGACTATGTGGATTATGACGGGGAGGGTCTGGGTGGGTAATAATTCATTGGGATTTGAAACAGGGAGGATGTTTTTGCTGTACAGGCATCACAGCATCATACTCAGCGGACACCACAGACAGTTTTATAGGTTCACAGTAACTCCAGAAGACTGCCAAAATGAGAAATAGTAGTTTGCACTGTGAGAGTACTCACCGCTGCGGGTAATCAGGTGAGCAAAGCTCTAATCTCACACCACCGCAACACAGACTGTGAAACAGGCTGTGGCTGGGTCTTGGCAAAGGAGCAGCAGCACCGGGTCCACCTCAGACTCAGCGCACGTGAGAAAAGGTCCTGCTGAGATGGACAACTGCATGCGAGTGGGCAAGACAGATGGCAGCTTGCGTGAGAAGTACAGGCCCACAGAGCACTGCCGGCGAAGGCTGAGGACAGAGAGCTGTTAGCTCTGCCCTCTGGTCGACTCGGATGGGGAAGAGAGCACAGATGAACCGCTGAATACTTCAGTTTCTTTGGGATGAGAGATGGATGTGAGTACAATGCAAGACAGCGACTTTTTGGTTCTTCATCTTCTCCTAAAAATAAGGGCAGACCACCAAAACTGACATGGCACATTGGAAGACAGAAGAACAAATGGAAAAACAGTAAGTGAGAATGTAAGGACTTTACTGACTTGTTGCAGCTGCTCTGGGGAGGGGTCAACTCAGATGAGGGGATCTGTAGATTTATTTTCCAAAATGCAAATCCCAAAGAAGGACTTATATTGCACTATGTGGCAAATCAGCATACGGCTGTGTGTGTTAGCTTCTAATTGCAAGGAGCATTTTGATTTTAAAAGAGCAAGTGAGATGATTGTAAAATTATGCCATATCATTTAACTGTGATTCCTATAGCACCGTCAATGGATGGCGAATGTAGAGTGGTCAGAGGCTATTACAGGATAATCACCTCTTCAAATGAGAAAATCTGCAGACATTAGGCAGCATAATTCCCCATGGAATTCATTCTTGTAGGTGGGCTGCTGGCCTTGGAGCACCGTAGCTAATAAGGGAGTTAAAAGTTACCCCGGTGGTCCTCTAGAAAGACCTGGGGAAAGGCAACGGGGAGGGAATAGTTCCAGACTAGAAGAAAACAAAGTCAAATAGAAGGTCAGAAGACATTGACAAAATCTTCGTTGATTTTTGAATGCATAAGAAAAATGAAATAAAGATCTATGTTAAGTTTCTCCAGGTTTTTATATGTTTGTTTATCATGTCTGCTATTTGGGCCCTTAGCACATAAATGTGCTGATGTTCTCCATTGTTAGTGCCTCGAAAAAAACAGTGAAGTAGGGGGGTGCGTAGCTGAGAAATAATATGAGCGTATTCAATATCTATTATGAAAGATTTAGACAGCAAGGACCAACGGTAGTGCCTCAGCCACCAGACTGTGTAGCTCCCGCTGCCAAAAGTGGTACCAGACCCTTGGTTTGCGCCTGGAGCGCACGACGAGAGGCGCCGAGCCAGACAGACACCGCTTCCGTGCAGACTCAGCAAGCCAAGAACATGTGGGACACGAGGTCTAGACTGGATACAGCAGTTTAGTGAGCATCTGCTGGGAGGGAAGCTAATCCAGGATTATAACATACTGTTCAAATGGCACATGCTTTGAGAGCAACAGAACACACTTGTAGCAGGTGTTTTCATGATGAAATTTTCTTTATGCACATCCTAGCAAAAACGTTAAATAGAAGCGAGTGCGTGTGTGATGGACGATGAAAAAGAGCATTTGAAGTTCAGAAAGTACAATGGCATTTCGATTCATCTGAAAATACTTGCATTTTTCAAACGGTTAATTTGCATTTCTATGCAGAACAAATCTATATGGAACTGCCAAGCAGGCTTAACTGAAGATTTAATTGATTCAAAATATCAAATTTGCTGATTTCTTGCCCTTGTATTGTAGTTGTGGAGTTGCAGTTTCTCGTTGACCTCATATACGAACAGCTCCTATGCTTCAGCTAAGAACACTTACTCTGGAGTAGCTGTTCCTGAAGAAATTCATCCTTACAGCCACCAAAAGCACGAGCTCTTACGATGTAAGTTAGGTGACCAGCAGCATTTTGCCCACGACAGGAATTTCATGCCAAAGGTTCTGGTGGGATTTTTAGTTAAACTTACAACTTCTAGTGAGATCTTCTACCTACTAGAAAATTTAGTCCTGAAGAGGACAGTAAGAATTATGCTTGTCCACAGATGTCCACCACAAATAAAATTCTTCGTGATTATTACTAGGAAAGAACACCAAGCAAGACAGCTGGTGTCAAACCCCGGGTCATCAGTACTCTCTTAAAAAATACAGCAAATACTGAAAATAATGTTTTGAACAAATTTGCTTAAAGATTGAGGCAAACTACGCTTTCCAGACTTTGCTAGCGGACACTACGTAACTATTATCCCCTTGTGCATGGCATGAATATTTAAATGCATATTAGGATGAATTGTATTGTTTTGATTGGGTCTATGTTAGAATCATACTCTATTCTTTCTGAGATAAGTTCCAAATTGTTAAGTAACACTAAACAGCTGTGAGTCAATGCCACAGGTATTTTTATGTGAATTACATATGCAGTTAAGGATACCTAATGTTCTAAAAGTATAGTTTAAAAAAATCAACAGTTCAATAATGGTCTTAATTATGGGTATGGTGTCTGAAAACACTGACTGCTGGATGGTCAAAACCAGGTGAACATATTTGCCAATTTAGATCATGAACCTGCAGATTGCGGTGCTGGAGAGAGTTCTTCTAAAGTCAGTGTAGAGCTCTGTAGGTGCAACGAATTGCAGCATTGAAGCCACCAGTGAATTCTTGACCCTATGAAAATCCACAAAGTTTTGACACTAATTATACTTTTCACCCATTATTTTCCTTGATATATGGTAAGTCAGTAAGATCCTACGTTATTCATACCTGAAAAGAAAAGCCTAAGGGATTTTACAAGATGGTTAACCTATGACCACTACATTAAGGCTTCAAAACAAATGTAACTCATTTGCTCAGGGATGACAGATTAATAAATTGTTCCACCTCATTATCCCCGTAATACCTGGCGGCATAGCTTAGAGGAAGTCTGGCAAATGACACAGGCCAAAGGTCAGCGCTCCTTTTTCAGAAACAAGATTACAAACCTTAATACAAATATAAATGATTCAGTGGGTTTATAAAAAGACAGTCGAAATCCCAATCTGGGTTCAAACAAATAAAAAATTGCACGTCCAGGTGTAAAGCGCGGTGCGAGGCACGAGACACGGAAACCGAACTCGATGCAGCCGTGTTTCTGAGCCCCGTGGCAGCGCGTGTGTCCCCTGGCGATGCTGGTGCTGCCCGCTGTCCCTGCGTGCCAAGGCGCGGGCACGAGCCGTGCCGCCGAAGCAGATCGCGTACTGCCAGCGGTGAAGGCACCGCAGCTGGGCTACCCAAAGGCTACCGATAACCACAACGGGTGTCTCTGATTCATTTCTCCGGGTTGGAACATCAATATAAGATAATAGAGAGAATGAACAGTAGATTCGATACAGTCCTGCAATTCCAAAACTGTGAATCAGGATGAAGACTCTCTCAAGTTAAGCTTTAACATAGTACCTAATTTTAAATGGTTAAGCTTTTGCGCTTTGTAATGTCCCTAGAAATCTTCAAGCCTGTGGGATCATATTTGCAAGCTTTTATCAACAACTGCGAAAACAAAAAGAATGCTTAAAATAACAAAACACTTGCCTGCAGGAGTTAGGGAAAAGGTGAATATCATGGAAGCTGTGATGAAATGATGAGACCTGGAAGCTATGAAATACAACTTTTAGTATAAAAAGATGAAACTAGCTACAAACATGCTGAGGTTTACACATTGATTAGTCTTGGTGGAAAAGCTCATAAAACCAGAAGGTAATAGGAAGAAAGGTTGTGGCTCAAAATAATTACTCTTTATGGTAACAGTCATGCATTTGCTATGCAGGCATGTGTAAATTTTAATGGATAATGTGTAGAATAGAGCAGGGCAGAGAAAACTACACAACTAAGCAAAAATATTGTATTTTTGGAATTGCTTCTACATTTGTGGAAATAGGTGAAGATTTGCTAAACTGTAGAGTGGACAATTTTAAAATGGTTGTGAAGACAGCTGAGTACAACAATTTGCATGGCATCACTGCAGCCAGACCACAAGCAGAACACAGACTTTCATGCCAGTGTTATGCATGGAACTGTAAAAGCTTTTTGTTTCCAGAGTCACAAATAAAAATAATCTAAACTACCAGGTCAAGAATGTCTGGTGTGCCAGGCCTGACAAGTAGCACGAAATAACCTTAAACCAGCCAGAAACAGAGTGAGGAATTCCCCTTCCAAAGGGAAACTGTATTGGTGCAGAAGGGTAAAGGTCTGAGATTCTCTGGTGCATATAAAAAAAGAGGGAGCACGAAAGAGGAGAGTTTATTTACATCAAAAATCACTGAAGAGTCACTGTCGGGATATAAATCAAAGCCTATCCTTTTCAGCTTTAACATATACAGAGATCTGTAAACTCGGGGCTGAGAAGCCGAGAAGGAGCCTTGCTCTCCTGCAGAGTCCCCAGCTCAGACCCGGAGAAACCCGTCCGTACCTTTCAGGCATCTTTTCTTGCTGAGGAACACTGCCGGTGTGACTGCACCAACCCATCACCAAGTTATATTCTGTTTTGCTACTACAAAACATACAAAGCAGATACAAAATCAAAGTTTCTGTAAATAAAGATGTCATGTAGAAACAAACATGTATTCTGTTTGGCAGCAAATGCCTTTGTTACCACAGCACCTGGCGTTTTAAAATGTTGGTGTTTGTATCTTTCGCTGGTGAATATTTTAAGCAGGAAGAGCTGCTCTGGAGAAGGAATTATAGTAGGAAAGGAACGCTACAGCCATCAACCTCAGCCACGTTAGAGATTAATTCATAATGTCACTTGCACTGAAAAATTACTTGTATTTCACCTCTCTTTTTCCAAAGGTCTTTAATTCTTCCTCTGAAAAGGAATGTTATTTTTGCTGTTCAATTACATCTTAACCACTCAATCAGATCGAGCGATATATAAACGTATGGACCCTCGTTTCAGATTCCCTTACTCAGCTTTTACTTCATGAAGAGAAGAGCTGTGTCCCAAGGTCACGACTGATTAATCTTGACCTGTGAACCTTGAAAGTGTAAAGTCTTAATATAAATGTATTACTCTACATAGTAAAGTGAAATGTACTCTGTATCCATGACAAATAATGAACTGAATTTTTCTGACTTTACTCCTTAGTTGCTAATTAAGCACTTGACTACAAGATCTGTTAACTCTTCAGTGTTCTTTGGATAAATTATGTGCCTATAAAAAGAGTGAAATCATTTGGCCCTTTGAGCAGGTGTGATGGAGGGATCTTCCCGTCAGGTATTTATTTTTTGCTGAACCTTGAGGATGCTCATGGTGGAGCTGCCAAGGTGTGCTTCAGCCTTATAAAGAATATATTATTAACAAGCACTAAGGCTTGAGTTTAACGAGTGTTTAAGGCTTCCAATAGTATTGTGGCAGTATTTTTATGTTACTGGTACTATTATATATTTCTGGTAATATTTGTTAGAAATTAAGCCACAGACAGAGGTAAGTGAAACAGAGTTATTTTAGAAGAAAAAATTTTGCTAAATGGATACTGTCATCCCAGATTGAATTATATAGTAAACAAACTAAATAAACTAAACTAAGCAAAGGCTTGAGGGGAAAAAAACCTATTTCTTTTTAGTGGCATCACGTGAAGTTAAGCTTTTTAAAAGAAAATACCTTTCTTTTCATATTAATTAATATGGGCTTCTGGAATGTCTCTCACGCATCTTTCTGTGAGAAAGTCTAATCTACGCAGACGAGTGAAAGTCTGTGCTATTGAGATGCTCTCGATGAGCAAACCCAGGTTGTGTTTCCAGTGCCCGGTGCAGCCAGGTGAGATGGTCAAACACCGCTTCACACTTCACGTGCCTTCAGCGCAGTCTCACTTACAGGGGTGTGCACCGTACGACACCAGTGATGCCGGTGGAACTCCCGCAGTGAGGGAACTGCTACCAGTAAGGGGAACCGGGCTTCCAGAGGCCAAGAGAGGTTGGAAGGGAGAGGAATGGCAATGCCTCCGCAGCTCTGCTGAGTACAGTACAAGCAAGAAAAGATAACATCGATGTTCAGGTCGGTCTTACAAAGCAGACTTCTCATCATGCGTGCAGTTTACTGGTAGCCTCTTAGAAGAAAATGAACTATACCACAAAGTGGGACTTACATCACCTAGCGTTTTTAAGATCACCAGAAGACAGTAAAGTCAAAACAAATTTACCAGGTGCTTTGTGTAATTGCAACCAGGACTGGAAACATTTGCAGTTGTGACAATGCAATTAGTTGTGCTCAACAGACACCGTGAAATCACTTTCAGAATACATTAGGAGAGTCTTACACGGGTGTTTCAGCAAGTAGCTACCATATTTCCTGCAGATCTGAGGCCAATGCAATTGAAAACGTAATAAATCTCTTTTTATCCTTAATCATTCATTTGAAATACTGACAGGCACATTAGGCACTCCTGTCTAAAATTAGTTCTGTTCATGCTGGAAGCAACCATTTATTCTATCAAGCTATTTGTAGGCTTAATATCAGAAGACTTCTTTTGGGAGATGTTACTGGTTTTGTGTGAGGTTTCTCTGAAATATCTTGTTTGGTTCCTAGAACACAGTATTGCTATTGCCATTAACCTCCTCAAGCTCGGTGAATGGTATGTCATTAAAATCTCTTTTAACCTGCAGATTGCTCTGGCAAGCAGAATACAAATCCGCTCTCAAGAAACTAAGCAGTAAGACAAAGGGATGGCTGGTTTAGGAAACGCCAGACTTTGACCCCACCATCGCATTTCACCATCAGGACGGGTGCTGCAGCCACCACAAACCAGCAACGGATTCTTCACCCGTGGTGCACCCAGGGCTGCAGCGGTCAGTCTTCGCAGCGGGGGCTCCAGCTGCCGCCTTTGGGCCCAAGGCCAATAATAACGAACATCTCAGTAATGGACAAAACCTTCCACTATGCACATAGTGTGATCAGATGCTCCAGAGGCACAGAGAAACCCTAACCCTGTTTATGACACTGCACTGCCAGTTCTACTAGTCACATTTTCTTAATGTAGTTTCCTTTTAAAGGTTTTGGAGGACTCACGAGCACATGAAACGATCTTCCACATTTTAAATCAGCACTGCTGTTGCAGCCCTGTGTATTTCCCTGTGCCCAGGCAGCTCTCAGAATAGCCATCAGCTTTGCTTAGGTCCAAAGTGCTTACGTACTTAGTAAAACTCATTTAGAGAGATAAAATGAGTTTTTAAACCAGGTGTCAGTTTGTGTCCAAAGCTGCCCACCGCCACAGGAGAACACCGCAATGTCTCCTCTCGACGCTCTGCCATCTCACTGCCATCTTCCCACAAGAACAAGGGTGAAGGTGGCAAGGTTTTGGCCCTCACAAAAATCTTGAAGGTGGCATATTACATGTATTTACTATAAACTCCATCTGATCCATATCAGAAGCTCATGGCTTCTGGACATTACATTTGAAATGATTGTTACTATTCCTGTGGTTGGGTTGATCAGCCACTGGATGTCACTATTAGTCTGAATACATAAACCCAAACAGCATTTGTTTGGCATTAGAAAATTTTTAAAGACAGGATGAATCTGAGCATGTTACATTGCGATAATATTTTCAGATGCTGAAAGCATTTGTTCAAATCTCACATTTCCATCAAGTACACGGTATAATAATTGCCTGATTTAATACATTTTTTCTTCTTTTTTGGTGATTCATTGATGAATCTGATAGCAACTCATTTGTTCTCAACTGTGCTGCTTTCCTGACAGTAAATTCATGTCCTGTGCCATGTGCTAATTTCTACGCAGAACCAGCATGTGGCATGCAGCACCCTGCAAAGTGGTCCTGATGTAGCCCCAGGCCCATGGACATTTTTCCCAGGGATGAGAAGTGCCTTTCCCACACCCTGGCAGAGCTCACTGTCTCCCTCCCATGGACAGCCCACACAAAGACGTTTCGGAGCTGGCTGGCTTTCAGCGCAGACAACGGACGCCTCGAGATCTTCAATTCCAAATTTGATTCTGTCTGATCAAAATGTGTCCAGAGCCACAGCTACAGAAAATGTCCCAAATCGGGAGCTTTCAAGATACACTGCTGAATTAGGAGAGGAGAAAAGGAAACTTTTATTCTTTATCTCTGAAAATCTTCAAGTATCAAGTATCAAAGTACAGAAAACTAAGATAAACGAAACTAATGTTCTTCTTTGTTGGGTTAAAGGCCAGGAGATCTGTTTCTCCAAAGGGTGAGAAAAGTTGCAGTGGCAAAGTGGTTGTAAGGTGTTAGCACAACCAGCCAGAATAAGCATAAAATCATTGCACACAGTGCAAGGTAATGCAGAATCCGAGCCAAGGAGCATAAAATAAAAATGGAAAATCCGGAAAATACTACTACTACTACTACTACTACTATTACTACTACAATCCAACGTTACCAGTTAGATGATGTGAATCTTGCTTTTATAAAACTCCATTTTGGCAAGGTCCCCACTGTATTGCAAGGAGAGCCACTCACAGGCAGTACAAAACAGAAACCTGAAATGCCAACTCCTTCCTGTACAGGGGCAGGGTAGTTATCTTGGAGCAAAAAATCATTTTGCCTAGGGTGGAAATCTGCTGTAAGGAAATACAGAAATGCTCGATAATGATGCTCAGGACCAAAAAACGTTCTCTTGAACGTCCCACCAATGGCAACAAAACAGCCAGTGACAAAATCACATATAAAAATGATCTAGACAAAGTTCTGTTAACATATAAATTAGTGTTCATTTGGAAATTATGATAAGCACTAGAAAACAACTTTGAAATTAAAAAGAGAATTGATTCTCACCAACCCTCATAACTAAAAAAGAAAAAAAAATCAATTGATGGTAACTGCTTTTAAGTCTATTATACAAGAATAAATGAACTGAGGATCGGGTCCATTTTCCTGATGGTATGTACTTCTGTGCATTTATTTCCTACTGTAAAATTAACGGCATGATTTTTCAACCATTCTTCAACCTAAAATACAAAACCACTTAATTACCCAATTGGCATTATCTGAAACCATTTCATTAGAAGCTCTTTAGCTCAAAGAACAACATCCTTTAAGAGCAGCACTCATAAAAGGGACTCCACGCCAGGGCAGGAGACCTGCTGCCGCAAGGTCACCTTTCAGACTCCGTTGCGGCGATCCCCGGGGTCGCTGCCCGGTGCTGCCCTTCCTTCGCTCCGCTGGCCATGGCCCTGGCTGCAGGTCAACGCTCCTCACGCTCCAGGAAAGACGCAGCATCACAGAGCTCTCTCGCAGCAGCGCAGGGCAGATCGATGGCATCTCTGCTTAGCCAGATGTGCACAATATAGTCCTCACGCTGAAGCGCGCTGCGTTTGGCTGCGCTCGGCAGAACAAGAGGAGGCCTCATCATATCAGCACATCAAAGAGGAGAAGAAAGCTGTTTGAAGAAAAGCTGTTTGAAGCCATTTTAGGAAAAAGGATGACCGATTTGTTTTACAATTATTTTGAAATAATTATTTAAAATAATTAGATTGCTCGAAACCAATACTGTAAGTTTAACACAGGTATAATCACTGTAAATGACATTAAGAGCTTGTCTACAGGCAAATTGCATTGCTGTGATTATAATGGGATTGCCAAAGCTCAGCAAATCCCCAAGTCCAGATATAGTTGACACAGCAGAAAAGGAAGGGAAAGAAGTTATGCCAAAAAACCTAAAACATCTTGGGCTTACACAGACATAGCTATTTCAGTCAAAAGAACTCCTAACTGACCAAAACAATTGGGCTTGAGCAGAAGCACGGCATACATCAGCTCTGAAATGGGAAACTGCAATGGAAGCAATGCGGAAATTTTCCTACATGTAAGCTTGAAAGAGAATCTGAGCAAGTGCCATTAATGCCGCCGTTTAACAGTGTCCTTCTGCAGTTGCACAGCAACTTGGGGAGAGGTGAACGTACCAAAGTCCAAAGGACGGCTTTGCAGCGTGAAGAGTACTGTCCTCCTCCGGCCGGAGCTCCCAAGGGCGTCTGTGTGAGGCAAAATGGCCCACAGCGACCTGTGGCGGTGATTCTCCAGACACGCAGGAGACTTTTTAATCATAGCATATAAAACCAATAGAGATATTTCTCACACCTTGAGAAGGAAAGTTACAGTAACTTCTAATCTGACAATCCAGTGTTTGTATTTGCTCCCCTCTAACTCCCAAAGAAAGTGGAAAATAAAAAGCCCACAGCAAAAGGTGCACATGAAACAGGTCCAGAAAAAAAGACACTGCAGCGCACAAATAGTTCCTAGAATCAAACCCCCTTAGTCAGCCCTGTTATGGAATTTGGGAATGCTCCACTCAGTCTGTCCGCGCTGACCCTCAGGTCACACAGGGCACCCATGGCACGACGAAAGCTGGGGCGAGTTTCAGATCAGAATGCTGACACCGTGGGAAACGTTCCATTCTGCCAACATTTCCCCCCAATCAGAGGAAACAGATTTTAAAATCATTTTAGGGAACACCTTTACAAAAAGTCCTGGGCACTGAAGTTAATGGCAAAAGTGGCACTAACTGATAGAAACAAAGGTGAGTTCAAATCAGTAACTACCTGCACCAGGTTCTGTCTCAAAAGCTGAAAACTAGAAATGAGATGAACGACTGACCTAAATATTCAGAAATTACTTAGTGACTGTTAGTGAATCTATTTTTGAGTGGTTAACTACAGACTTCTCAAAGAAACTTGATCACCAGAGATAAAACTTTAACAAGACAGCACCTTTTAATGGATTTCTGTTTAAGGCATATAGAACTACTAATCACTTCAGCGAGAAATTGGGTCAGAGTTATCCCCATCTTCCCCAAAGTGCTGTAAAACTAGATTTAAGTGTATATATATTTAAATTAATGTGTAATTATATATTTATATATAATTTTCTATTCTACTTAGCAGAGATGGCGAAGTACAGTAAGAGCTGAAACCGTTTTGGATGGTATTCACAAAAGGACAACAGTAAAACCACCAACCAGAGGGCATTTTTGCTAAGTCCGCTTTCAGCCCTGTTCTCAATAGATAAAAAATCTATATTAATTAGTGATTCACAAAAACCCTCTACACTTCCTAATGCACTAGGCAGAGACAGGGATATTTTGTACCTGTTAATTAACAGATATAAGACGCAATATGGATGTAAACAAACACATTTAGATGTTATTTATGGTTGCACAGATCTGTAAATAAGAAAATAGGGGTATGTAAAGGTGTATTATTTTCCACCAATATTTCCAAACGGCTTCATTGTATTTCTACCATATGGTCATATGTAAAGTCTTAAATTAAGAAAATTTAAGCACAGCATGCCTTTAGTGGACTACATCCTCAGTAAGCGTCACTCAGCAGGTAGTAAATCATGGCTATTCGCGCAGGTTGGCAATGCAGCCCCAGAGTCGCACTAAGCATTATCTGTGCTTTCACATGTCTTAAGCAGCATTCCATTTCCATGTTACGCTTCCATTTTCAAATGTTTTTCGTCAATAATGCCTAAAGGTGGCATGCTCACTAAACAATCTGGCTAGAAACAATACAAGATAAGACATAAAAGACATATTAGATTGCCCGGTCCACGTCTCCAAATGCAACAAAAATAAATGCAAAATGCTGCGGGGTTTGTCGCTTGCAGCATGCAACGGCTTTTCCATTGCGCTTTGCCTGATCCTTTGCCAGGTTTCTTCAGGAAAACCAAGCACTAGGAGGAATGGAAAGAGCTTGTCTGGAGGTCGCAGTGTGGGCGCTGGTGTTCCGCTCCTGATGCGCTCTAACGCCCGACGCGGCCCTTCCTGCCTCGTTCCACCCCACTATCAATATGGACGTTTAAGCTTCCTTCCCATGGAAGTCTTGCAGATAATAAACAGTATCAGTGCTATTACATTTAGTAACTAACGTTGATGCTATAAGTAAATCCAGGACCCCCCAGATGGGTTGGGACTTCTACTGTGTTTAAATTCCTAACTCGTGTAGTCATTCAAATACAAATTATAGGACCTGAAGTAACTTCATACTACAGTTCTGATTTTAAATGCTTCAATAGCGATTGCTGCTGCTTCCCAACCCCTCACCTGCGGGAGAGGGACCCCCTGGTTCTTACAGCCCACATTCTAACAGCCCTTCCAACGACGGGGTCCACTACTGTGGCCCACCCCAAATACCACAACTATAATAGGTTTTTTTCCACCCAAACTTGTCATATTTTTGCCAAAGTCAATCTCCTCATAACTCAGAATCACCCGGAGGGATTTCCTCCTGTCCTGCCTCGCTCCACAGACGTTTCCGGCAGCCACTGTGCTCCCACGCACCTTCATCTCTTTTCCTCTCTCTCCTGCACTTAACTTTCTGGAGCACAACTTCACCATTGACTCCGATCGTGCAACCGAGCGCAGAACTGAGCGACGCCAACAGGAATCTCGGAGAACATGGGAGCGCTGACGAGGAACTGTGACAAGGTCAGGGCTTTGGACTGCGAGGTCGCCACCGCGGGACTGTGGCTGTGCATCTGTGCACATGAAGCGCTACGTGCCTCCGTATGTCACACATACGTGGGTAGGGAGACTGCTTATTCCCAGGTGTGCTGGGAGGAAACATTTACTAATATTTCCCAGATAAGTACTATTGAAATTACGAGGATCACTGCCATTTCAGGAGTGCTGCAGAAATCATTTGATGCTAAGAAAGTATTGTGAAGAGGAGACGAGCTAGGTAGGCATTAGTATTATAAATAATAGTTTCCTAATTCCTAGTCTGAATATGATAGTAATAGCTACAAACAGCTAGGCTAGAAGAACATTGTGAAGCAAAACCAACCAGATGAGTTTCGTTTGCTTTTGGTGAGGAATTACTCTTTACAGTTCTACTACACGAGTCCACAGTGTTGGCTTTGAGCTGCCAACTCCTCCGGGCAAGGTTTAAATTAAGTTCTCTTTTGCTTTTTTTTTCTTTTTTTTTTAATCTGGAAACTATTTACATTCATTTCAGGCTTTGTAATCTTCTCGAACCCACGGTTAAAAAATAAAAACAAACAAAAGAATACCCAAAGCTATGTTGACTCTAAACCCCCTTTTCTAGCCTCCTATTTAATCAGCCTTGTGGCATGTTGGGAAATAGATCATTTAGTTCCACTTCATTATTATGGGCGTAAAAAAAAATCTTACAGTCAGGCTTAAAGCACCTAAATACCTAAAGCCATATTCTAATCTGTAAAGCACATGGGTGTAAAACAGGCAGGCAATTTTTCATGTCCTTGGGGCAACGCTGTTTATGGTGACTGGCAGGGGCTTTCTGTATTCCATCGGGCCTTTACGAGCAGGCTGCCAGGCACGCACAGCCGCGCTCGCCGCATTAGGATCAGATTATGTGCGGTGGTCCGTCTAGCCTGGCAGATAATGGAGCTGCGGCTGTCGAGGGGGGCAAGGCAGGCACTGCTGCGAGGGAATCTGAAATTGCTGGCTACACCCTTAGAAATATATAGGGCTTAACTTGTCAAATGTGCGCTGAAATTAGCATGAATTTAGCAGCGCTGCCAGTGAAAGCCACGTGCAATCTAAGCAAATAATTTTACCCTTAAAATGTCTTGCAAAATACTCTCTATTGCGTATCCAGGAGATAGTGGCCTGTCTGCAGTATGGATTTCGAACCACAAGAGAACAAAGGTTCTTCTAACTTGGAGAAGACTCTCATCCTCTTGTGGGAAAAAAAACCCCACAAAATTCTATGGTGTCACAGACATTTAGGAACAGGATTATATGATCCCCTGTGATGGCAGCTGACTAGACTCAATGACAGGCGGTCCATTCCGATTGTATGTTCCTCCAGCAGGTTTTCAACTGGCATCTGAGAATGTGAGATTGTTGATAAACAAGCCCCAAATTACATTAATGACAAAGTGATAATATCTTTGAACTCATTTTGGTTTGGTTCTTTCACATGTTGTTCATCAACATTCTAATATCAAAATAAACAAATGTAAATACTGCCTGACGATGCCGGTAAAACACATTAATAGTGATTGAAGAATTAATTAAAATGGAAAAAAAAAACCCTCCCTGGGGAAGGACCTATCTGGGACTTTTTGTTTTGAAATATGTAAAGCTGACCATTCTTTTCTCTGTCTTGTCGTTTTTCTTGGACTGGGCACTGCCTTCATCCATGCATACCACCACATTAATTAACTCCCCTTAGGAAGCTGATGTGAAAACACCATTCTTCTGGTCCAAAATGACGGCGGTATTCTAAAAGCCGTTATGTTAAAATGTAAGAAAAAGGCACAAAGTCCTCATTTCTTTATATTTCACAAAGATAGCAAAGCATTTCTGGACCTAGCCATAAGCAAGAACTTGTTATTTTAAGTTGCTTTTCAAAATAAATCCATTTCAGGGACTAAAATTGCTCTGCTTGTTCATTGTGTGCCGGCCAGAGATTATGGATATCCTGAGGTTTGCTGGAGTAGCTGCGTAAACATGTACTAGTAAAAGGCAGAACTGATGCATGTGTTGGGGCTCAGTGTATTTGGTGACGGAGGCAAGCAGCGTCAGTTCGGTAATTATCATGCCCTCTATTGGGAGTCTGTGTCCTGCCACTGATAATTAAAAACTTGACCTAACAAAGCCTCTTCTCTCTCCAAGTTCTCTTGCATGGAAAGAACATCTCCCTCCTCCTTGCGTCCAGCCGAAGGGCCGGTCAGTCGCGGGGTGGGGGAGAGCGCAGCAGGTGCTGTGGAGGCGAGCAGCGCGTCTGGGCGTTCGATGCGTGCAGGCGGCGGCTGTGAAAAGCTCCACGCAGTTCGCGAGCCACAAGTTGTTGTCGTCTGATGCAGAGACTGTGCTGTACGCGGCACGGCGCAGGGTCGGGCTGGCGGTGCGCTGACTGCGGAGCAGCAACAGAAGGAGAGGCTTGTTTAGAAATACAGACACGTAAGCAAGACAGAAACCCCACCTCCATGTGATTGTCGGAGAGGGATCAAACGGGTCGAAACGCCACAGATAGACACGCTCCTCCCAGCGTAATTGTCACTATCACAGCTGTGGTGGAGAGAGGGGGAGGAGAGCGGATGATGCAAGGCACTTGGCATCACGCTGAGCAATCGCTAGACTGCACCCTTTCGTAAGAGGCGAGGAAGCACTGGAATCCACCAGAGACAGCCCAGCACTGCGCGCAGGCACCGGGTGTGCGGAGCTGGGACTGCAGAGCCCGCGGCCACACGCTGCATCATCTGCATCTGCTGCGCAAACCCCTGGACGCGCTCGGCCTTTCCACCATCCCCGCACAAAGTTTATCCAGCAGCTATGCCATTTACTCCAACAACACCCGTTCTTAGTCACTTATTTTCAGAGCTCATTATGAAGAGTAATTAAATGGTCATAACGTCCCCAGCCTTAACCCTGTTTAGTAGATAAAGTGGATAATTAAGCATTGTTAGCTCCATTTTGCATCTATGGAAACTAGCGAGAGGCTGACACAAGGTCCCAGGGCTACTCTGAGTCAACTCAGGATTATAATACATCAGTTACTTACTCCTTCATCCAAAAATGCCAGCATATTTCACTGATTTTAAGGAGTTATGGATCAAAAACTGCTATTCCTGCCTTACCACTGAGAAATCTAATACAGGGCAGTTTTACATGATTTAACCGAATCAAGTATTTGAGAACCTGAAATGAGCACTGACGTTTTGTATTTCATCTGTCAGGTGAGATAACCACCATCTCTCGTTAAACAATCTCTGTTTGATGTAGCTAATTGTTCTTATATGCATATCCTTGTACTAATACACAACGAAGCAGTCACAAATCTGATACCCGGCCTGTGGAACTGAGTTTTAAATGTTACTGTTTGTAGCTGCCTAGGTAGAACCACAAAACCCTGACACTCGTTCTCCATCGGAGTTTTTCATTTGTGTTAACTGCAGCGGCAGCTCTGAGAGGTTGGACAAGTCTCTCCCCTGAGAGCACCTTCCCCGAGTTGACCGTGAGTCACTGGAGACTGTAGTTCGAACTGCTGTATCCTTCAGGCTATATATAGCTCTATTCTATAAACGATTATCTCACTTTTGGCCAGTCAGTTTGCTTCATTCAAAAGTGTTTATCTTGCCCTAACTGCCAGCCTAAAGGTGGAATGCTATTTTCAGACTATGAGAGAGGCCTAGAGAGCGCTGAATTTTTAATACCTTAGTGCTTATGCAAGATACTACAAATTGAAGACCTCTATTTATTCACAATATGTGTATAAAACTGACAATTTTTCTCTACTTACATATATCAACCTGATCTCTAGGGAGTGGAAAAGACTTCAAACATTTTTAGTTTTTGGCTTCGGTCCCATGGCAGACTGGTAAGGCTTCAGAAACGACCCCGTGCGCTTCATGTAGGGACCTCCAGGCAGTCACCAATGTGGACCACAACTATCCCAACAAACATAGGATCATCTGAACTATCAGCTTCACTGGACCACCCCATCTCCCAAATCCTAATTGTCTTCCAAGGCTTTCTTAGGAAATGCATGATTATACCCACATAATCACAACCAACACTGAATTTCATACTTCCATTTAAACCTATGGAAAACTTGTGACAGATTAAAGAGTGGGAAACGTAGAGGCCCTAAGTAATGTGTATGTAATAAAAAGCATTTTACAAAATCCACTGACGTGAAAAGGCCTTTAAAGGACAATTGCCTTTATTAAATGTTGGAACAGTATGAAAAACAGAGTTCGAAAACTGCCCTTTTATCTAAAATTCTTGATGAGGACTGAGTGGAGGATCATTTCTTGCCAAGTAATTCAGGTATAATCAGGTGAGCTCCACCTGTGCCACAACACCCAGTGCCAGACATGGGCTAACATCCCCTGTATTGGGCTCGTACTCAAAGGCAGTTCAGAAGTTAAATGACTTGGGTGGTTTCTTTCTAGTATGGACAGACCAATCACTTACAGTGTGGCACAGTTCTGCTCTTAGGCACTGAGGAAGTGCTGTGAACAAACAATACCGGAGACATCCAAAAGATTTAGACAGTTTTATGGCTTAAAAAACCAAAACCCAAACCCAACCAACCGACCAAAACAACTCAAAGCAAAGACTCAAAAAAATCAAGCGTTCTAGAAGAATTAAAGGCAGCTGGACCTGACGCAGGGACTGAGCTGGTGGCACAGCGATGCTCCCTCTCCCTGTTTCATAGCTGCCTTTCCACTTGGCTCCGAACCAGTGGCATTGTTAATTGGATGCTGAGTGATGGATCTGGCCACCTGGCACTCTGTCTGGCTCCGAGCTGATGATCAACTCACTTGGCAGGCTAAGTGGGGAACTGGCCACCTGGCTAATACGAGGGCTACAGAATCTCTGACGAGCTGATTGCCAACCCGCTAAGACATTTTTTTATTGTGGATACTGACAGTAACTACTCTCTTTTGCTCTATTCATCTTTCTTATCACAACTTGTATGCTCACAAAGAAACACCCAGTTCATGACCCCCTCCTCTCTTTACTTTCCTCTGTCTGCTACAACGGATAAAGACAGACTCCTGCCTTAATTGCTCGATGAGAATAAAATGAGCTTCTCGCCTTCTCCTTCAATTTCTTTAAATTATTCCAAGTTCCCTACCCCCACTCCATCCTGTCTTGCTTCTCACCATCATTCTCAACACTCCAGATTAAAATTTGTATTAGCTGATGAGTTTCACAACAATTTTTGAATAGTGTAGTTTGTTGCATATTTTTTAATTATTAAGAATACTGATAAAAATTAGGAATAACATCAAAACAAAGAACTGGACAAGAATAAGGTGAAATCAGATTCATGCCTGAAGGCTAGATTCTCCACTTGCCTTGCACCCTGTTTTATTATTAGCACTTGCAAAACCTTAGTGAGAGAGGCCACAATTTTGATTTAATTTTTTTACATTCATTTTGCATATATTTAAATTACTCCACAAGGACCATGGAAAATGAAGAATGAAGTGCACAAAAAAACATCAGTAGAGAATTCTAGAGTACTGTCAGTGTCACACAGTGAAACATCCCAAGTTATGCTATGAAAATTAATTTTATTACTTCAAGATGTTAAAGGAAAAAGTATTACAAGTACTGAAATTTTCTACTCAATTTCAAATGTACTATGATGAGGTTTCACGATGTTTTTAAGCTGGTCTTGGGATACAGCGAGTAGCTAATGTCAAGCTCTTACATCCATTGAGAATGATCTGAAAATAACGTACCTTATTAATTGCAATCACTGTAAAAAAGTAGATCACTGATTGGAATAGGGCTATGTTCGCTCCTGGTGTGACTCTGTTAATGTAAACCAAAGATTCATTTGCACCTTGAAGGGCCTGCTCCAGCTGACTGTAATGGGGGACTTTCCATAAGCTTAAAGAACTAGATCAGGCTGAGAAGGGGTACGGCGGCCCATGGCATGGATCTTCCAAAGTCTTAAACAGCCATAGTTTAAGTGAAGTTAACAGAAACCTTTTGGTTTATCCAAGTAGCGATTATGGAACTTGTTTTTCTCTTTTCATTGTATACATACCACAGATACTGGAGGGAAGCATACTGTAGTTCTAACATCACAGTTTAAACTAATATAGCTTGGCGCTGGTGCTAAGAGAAGCAGCCACGTGCTTCTCCACCCGCTCGTTTCTATTCTGATACAGCCCTTTTATTTGTCCCAGCCAAAGTTTTCATGTAGCCACAGGATGAAACACATCATGAAACTGATCCAGGTGAAAACTAGGGGCATTTTTCACTCTTGGTTATGTTTATCTTAGATTGTTCTCACACCCATTCATCACAGCATGGGGACAGGAAGAGGAGGTTGGTAAGTGCAGGAGGGATCACTTCTTTTAGCTGCAAGTGCTGTCTTAGAGCAGTTAACATTTACCGTGAAACAACAAGATAAATAGCTCACCTTTAATAACTGCAGCACCAAGGAAGTGTTCCTAAGATTCGTTTAGCAGCAAAAAGATGTTATGAGCTCAAAATATGCACTGAAAAATGGCAGAGTGATATTACATTGCAGTAGCAGATGGGGTTAATCCTGAAGATGTCTCTTTATGTGAAATAATTCTGTTCAATTTTCTGAATCTGCATGGTAAGTTCAGCTCAAGCTTTTAGAAATATTACAAGCATGAAGGTTCATTTCTATACTGTATTCTTTATACACACACAATATCTATATCTAATAATATATTAACAGACACATATATTTGCATTAATAAGTTATTAGAAGTTTACACTTCGTGGTCCGAGATAAAAATATTAGAAAAGAAAGGGAAGGAAGGAGGTCAGGCAAATTCTCTAGTGATCTGTCGCTTTGTCTCCCTTTTATTCCCCTCCTACATGTTGTTTCAGAGTGTTAGTGCTCTGCAACGCAATAGCTGAGACAAAATGTTCATGTTTTAACTCACTTCCAAAATTCATTTTGGGGAAGCTGTCTGTCAGAAGCAGACATTTAGACACAGTGCTGGTACCTTTTCAGAAGTACAACAGCTATGTGCTTCCACGTCTCTGAACTTTCCTGGAATTAACCTACTTACTTATCTTTTGTAGCCTTTTTTTTTTTCTTTCCAATTTTCATAATAGCCCTGTAATTATAGGAAGAGTATCTCTCTACAGTCTAAAGGTGGAAGAAAGTATTTTAGATATTCATTAAGACAGGACTGAATGTTAAACCAATCAAGTCGCTGTCTTCACGTTATTTTTAACCTTTTTTCAGCTGGACAACTGATTTTCCTGCCTCCATGCTGGAGAAGGTTTCAGGAAACTCTTACTGCTTTTTAAGGAGCCCTTACTGGCATGAGCACCATCTTTGACTACCTTTGAGCAGCATTTATTCTCCTTTACCTGGTGAGCCTCTGCCAATAAAATTACTGCCAATCTTTGTAAGAACTTATAGGTGAGTCAGGAACCCACACACCAAACCACAAGCATCCCGAGCCGCTGAAAGGATTTCCCCGGGCTTCAGAAGCCTCCTCCTGCAGAGCAGCATCACTCCCCTTTGCAATCACCACACCAGTTGCCTCTCGGGTTGCTCCAGTGTTCTCTTGGAAAGCGGGGACAAAAAGGCACTGCGGTGCATTTGGCCCTCAGTGACTTGTGTGCGTTTCCATCATCTTCCATGCAGTAGTAGCCTGAGTTGGACTAGATGATCTCTAGAGATCCCTTCCAACTCTAAAAATTCCGTGATTCCGTGATTGTTCTCTGCTTCTGGTAATGGTGTCTCCTCACCGCTGGGCTATGGAGCCCTCACTGCTCACACTTTACATTAGAGAGGCTCCTGCTTGCTTATTCGACCCCAGTTCTTCACTCTGGCTTTACAGCCACATGTAACTTCACTTTGCTCCCCTTTATGTCTCACAGCTCACATAAACACTGGACTACTAATATTAAAAAAAAAAAAATCCAGTTATTTTAGCTGACTTTCAGTTCCAGGTGTCTAAATGTCAGGCTACAAGAGGCTCTCTTGTGCTCTCTGACTCTGTATCAGAGCTTGAACAACCAAGTTATTAGGTAACGGCACACTGGCACAGAGCTCCTTCCAAGGCATTCAGCTGGCTCAGCTCTTTCTGATCTGAGAGCGCTTCCCATTTCTCTGACTGGCGATGCATCCCATCAGCAAGGAGGACCCACATGATTTTTTAATCTTCAACTGGTAAAGGGCTGCTGAACAAGTATGATTGTCATTTCCAAGCGTGACATTTAGCACTGCTGGTGTTTTATTTTCCCCATCTTAGGTGTCAGTGGAATACTTGTTGCTGTTTGCTAACAGGCTTTGAAGACTTCCAGCTGTGGACAAGGATGATGGAAATCATGGGGCAAGGGATTCATTACAAAACCTCAGCCTTTGGCGTTATCTTAGTGAAGTACGTGCCCCTCTTTCTGTTACTTAGCTGTCACTGCTAATATCGACCCAAATTGAAGCTGAGCGCTGCCGAGCCCCTGCAACTTGCAAAAGCCAGTGAGTTATTCCTCAGTACTGTACCCGTGCCCCCCTCGCTCTTCTTGGGTGCTCACAGCACACGCAGCAGTCGTTTCTTGGTTCTGATACTCACTGAATTGTCTGATTAGTAGCCTGTAAGTAACTAAATTTTCATTCCCTGTAAAAGGTTGTTTTTCTTTAACCGATCTGGCAGTCCAAGAATAGCTCTGTGCACTCTAATACATACAGTATCGTAAGTAATGACAGATAATGCTATCAAGGTCTTTTCCTAGAATATAGGGATTAACTCACCTCATTAAAATGTACACATTCTGCATAGCATAATGCAGTACTACTTCAGGACAACTCTTTAAGCCAGCCTAAAGATATTATGTTCTGTGGGAACTAGGATGATCCCTAACTGTCCTCTTACTTCCCTGTATTGAGATTTTTATAATCTTTTAAGATTAGTACATAGATATCATAGCACTGAGCACTTTTAAAAACCTAAAATAGACTACATTAGCTTAAATTTCTAGGTAGTAAAGAAACTGGAGAGGAGAGAAACATAATTAACTTGGAGCATGGAAAGATTCCCTTGTGGGAAAAACACCCTGAACTAAAAAAGGTAGTTTGTACAAAGTACCTGACAGTGAACGTACAGAGTCTGGCAGGTTATACACTCTGAAGACTGATGTCTTAGGGTGAAGGTGGAAAGGTTTTTGTTTTATTTTCCCTTGAGCATTTGTTCTTAGACATTTAAAACTTATCTTTTTTTTTTTTAATATTAAAGTGTAATCACCGCAGTTTTCATTGCTTGGTCTTTTTCTGTCAAGAAAATTAAAATAAAAGCTGTATTGGCGGAATTGCCTACAGGTATTTCTCTACATTCAAAGAACGCTTCTGAAAGCTATGCTAGCACATGGAGCCCCGTTCTGCGCGCGTTAACGTAAAAGGTGAAAGTATCCTGAACATCAGCAGAGGGAGAAGGTAGGAGATGCAGAAAGCAGAAGTCTGTGCAAGAAAATGAGGCCCTCCAAAAAGCAAAGCACTTTTCTCAAATGATTCTGGTTTTTCCCCTCATAACTTACTTTTTGTTTTCAACACACTAAAGTCACTCTTAGCAGTTTCTGGGCTGCTTAATTTCTTTCTGCTTCTGCAACAGCTTCTGTGACAAAAGCAATTGCATATATATTTGCTTCAGAATCAACCTCCTGGATGGGTGTTTATCAGCTGTGTAAATGCCTGTTCCTACAGATGTGTAAGTGGCTACAGAAAGGTAAATTTTACAGAACTTATTGTTGATCTATTACAGCTGAAAATTTTACAGTCCAGACACCCACAGTAGTTATTATTGTCTTACCACAATTCAATTTCTTTTTAACATCCTTACCTAACTTAATTATTCTGCCATAACACGTCAACCAGTGGCCTCCCCCCCACAACACTGTTGTTTGTTTTTTTAAAAACTATGGTTACATTGGCAACTTAAAACAAAACAAAAGATATTTCTTTCAGCTGCATTACGTACCATCAGCCTGATGAATTCTAAGTCCTAAGAAATAAGAGTCCTAGGAAATATTGCTATGGGAAGAAACAACTTTGCTAACCCAGACTTCTTATTTATGCAATTCTCAGTCTCTGCCGACTGCTCAGCATCTTTGGCTGTTTTACATCCTTCTGAACAAATCCTTAAAAGAGGCAAATTGTTTGTTTGTTTTTGAAAAAATCCACAGTAGCTCTGTAAATACATTTCCGCAGACTACTACAGATTAGATGTGTTAGATACAGTTCATATCAATAAATCTCCTGCTTTATCAGTATATCAGAAATCTAAGGAGATACTTTGCATTGTCTTGTGCCATAAGATGACAAAACTGTTCTAATCTAGTATATCCCTCACAGACCCTGCTTAATAATGAAAAAGCTGCCATACAAGATAAAGAAGTGAGTACAGATAACACAATGAAGCCTGAAAATGGGGACAGAGAAAACTCTCCAGGCCAAATGGAAATCTGCTGGGATTCTGTAAATGAACCAGAGGAGTTTATTCCCACTTTTTAAAGAATTAGTAAAACCAGTCTCAATTAGAAATTCTTCTCAATTCCAAATAAGAACTGTCATTATTTATTAACACAATTCCTAACCAAGGATGTCACTATGCATTAAAATGGTAGCAAACTGAACCTCACAACTATAATTTTTCATAATTCCAGTCTCATATCTTGTTCCCCGTTTAAGTTGTATATCATTACTGGATAAGCCAAAAGGAGTACTGATGTAAAATAAAGGGTAAACACTCTGAAAATCATGTCCTGTCATCTGCTGAGACCACTCTGTCCCATGTCTCTTTCAGTCAAATAATAATTTATTGAATTATGAAACTATTCAATAAAACATTCTATTACCTAACTGTAACCTTATTTTAGTGCAGCTCTGACTGAAAGCAATGGAAGTTTTGCCTGCAAAATGTTATGCCATGGTTGGATGATAATTTTTTACCTTCAGGTAAAGTTCTACTCCCTTTTTTCATAGAGAGCTCTTAAAACCATAGAACTCAGTCTTTATCAATCTCTTAGGTAACACACATTAATTTAATGAAATTTGCTTAGAGTTTCCTATTTGGAATGAACAGAGAAAATACAGGAGGGAGTCAGGGACAATTCATCCTTTCCAAAGCATTTTTAATTAAGTGTGCTTTCTAACCTGGCCAAAACATGTCACATCCTGAAATGTATCTTATTCTAATTATATATATAAACATAATAAGGTCACCGAGGGCACTAAATTATGCTTAGAACAAATAATAGAACTATACCAAAGCTCTGAGAAAGCACTTCAGCCGGTAAAGTGTGAAAGCACATTAACTTTCGGCTATAAACATTACAGACCAGTTAGATGATTAATTCCATCACAGTTACCTAGAGCTTCACCACTGGTTTTGAAGGAGATTTTTTCCAATACTTGTCAATATTATTTTTGTGGTGACATTTATCAAAGCATAAATATAAACAAACTTCATAAACATGAATTAATAATGACTGCATTTTAAATGTTTTAAGAGGTATTCAAAAGACGTTAAATGATTGCCCAAAAGGAGTTATTGAGGGAACAAAGCATAGGACAACATCACAGTGTATCAGTGTTAAGAATTTGTAACTTTTCCAAAAATGAACAGATGTTCCTTCTTTCTACCATTTTCCTCACTATTCAGAATTGTCGTTTCAGCTAGAAGGGATTAACTAAAGAAATATATGTATTCATGTACTACAGAATGAATCATTTTACTGCTTCTGTCATTTACAGTTTTCAATGCTGAGCTCCCACAGGGGTGGTAGTGTAGCACCCCAAGAGTAAAGCAAGCACTCTACCCCACTCTCTTCTTCCTGTGTATTTGCTCTCTGACAAGTTTTAAACCTCAGATTTTTTCTTCCACTTAAAATTTTCAGTACATTTACTAGAAAATACCTACTACAACAAGTGATGTCTCTCTTCTTCACAACCCACTTTAGATTACGTAATATTAGTTATAGCTGTTCTCCAGAAGAAAACAGTGGTAAAAAGGCAAGCTGAGGTTACTGTTTCCTTATGAGTATGCTATGAAGAACAGCCAGTGATGTATTTCATTACTAGCTAGCATAATAGTGAATCACAGCACAACTAACGAGTATAATTGCATTCAGAAAGTTTCCTTTTAAGAACGTGTCAAACATATAATTTGATTCGGGCGTGTGAGTATCTGTGCATGGGGTGTTCATGGTACATTCTTATGTATGTGAGTCATGAGGCATTACGAGCCACCTACCTCCTGGGAGCAGGGAAGCTGCAATATTCCTTCCTATTAGAAAGATACCTGGACCATCTTTTTAAAAGTTGACAGCAGTCTCAGCACACATCTATTTCAACTCCTAAAGCTTCTAGTTAGACCAATAACATTCATGATGTTACTGAGAAACAATAGTTATTAATTTTCTAATCTAAAATTTGGATTTTCTGGTAATAATAAATATTCTAAAATTTAAAAAATGAAACATCAGTATGGAATTTACAATTCTGAATAGCCAAGACATCTATTTATATAAAATGTTGCTGATTTTAATGGGGGAATAGATTGTCAGTTTATTAAATATTGGAGCAGGTTTATTAGTTAAATAGATTGTACATTGGGTAAAGAGCATTATTTTTGCCTGTAAGAGGTAAGTATTTCTGCTCAGGATTATATTTTTGTTTAGAAGACATGTAAGATTAAAAATCATCTTTCAACTAGCCACTGACCAGGCTTCCTGCGTACCTTAGCCTGCATGTTCTAAATCTCCTCTGTTAGCTTGTTAGTAACTTCAGCTGCAGAGTCCATCATCCTTCCGGAGAAGCAGCAACTCAGTCTTCAAGTCAGCTCAGCTTACTGTTGCGCCTGACTAGAACAATAAGCAGTTATGTCAACAATACATGCCATGATTACAAAGTCAGTAACTGTTGATAAATTTCCTTTATCACAGACACAAGTTACGGTTTCTATATAGCTTTTTGCATTTCCCACATCTATAATGGAAATGACATTATGAATAACACCTTTCTCTAATATTCATGGATCAACTAAACAAAGATAGTTGTACCATGAAAGCTGTATTTAGAATGCTGCAGCATCCTTGGGGCAGAGGCCGTAGTTCCCCATTGTTTTACAGTACCTCAAGCAACAGATTTCTGCTGTAAAAGCAGAACTTCAAAGATCTTCTGGTGATTCTGCAATAACAAATTAATTTGTATGGCTGGAAATTATTTAGAGGATTTGCTTCTCAACTTAGAAGCAAATTCCCATTTTCTATGTGTTACATATAAACAATAACATTATAAAAGCATGAAAAATAACAAGAGAACATCTTTTAATACCAGATTGAGTGCAATGAAAGTGCCAGCAGTGCTTTATTATTTCAAGTGAAAAGGAATAAAGTGAAAGGAATTTAGAAGGGAGGTGGATAGTGTCAGCAGTAACAACATCCATGATTACACATTACTATAATTAGCAATGGAATTTAAAGAATTAAAAACCCAACATATTTGCTTTGTTTCTAACTATGCTTTTGACTCAGCAGCAATTCCATTTATATACTTGGCAGAAAAGTTTATGTCAGTCTTTTTTAAAATATAAACCCATTAGAAGGAGAAATGCTGTGACCAAAGGTAAACACTTCAATATAAAAAGGGCCTTAAAAAACCTCCAGAAGGCAGTTTAATCCAAATCTGGGATAACTATGGATTAAGAATACATTGATGTTAGTTTGGGCTCCGCTTTTTTAATACTACCTCATGCTAATATGCTCCGGACTATTTTCCCCAGCCCTTATACTGGCCAACTCTTATGTTCTAGTTGCTTTTTTTACTTTGATATACTAATTTGTGAAGCAACCTTTCATCGCTACTTCTAACAATTTGTATACTTAGTTTCTTTTATTTCATTCTGCAGTGTGATTTCTAAAGGTTATAGGTGTGAATGAAAAAGTGATGCTGAGGTACAACAAAGGCTTGCACTTAGACTACATCAAAATTTGCTTAATTGCAGTTGCAATATGCTTAGAAACATATCTGTAAGATTGATGAATGATTTATCTGATCTAAAATATCTGCATGTGCATTTGCAGCAGCTTTCTATGCAAATCAGGTACTTATGCACACAAATTATTCTAGTTAGCTACAGGAGTGTATGATGACCTAATCTGTATGTTCAGCTGTAGTACACCTCTAAATTAGCATGAAAACTGTGTGCATCTTTTGCATGCAAAAGTGCATGCCCAATTAGATTGAAAGGCAGATTTTTTATTATCCCTGCAATGCTTTACTATGCTTTTAATTGCAATGTGTACGTTACTGGCATGCACTTTTAACTCATAAAAACATTTTGAAGATATAAGGAATAATTTGCGGAAAATATTAAATAAAAGTTTTTAAAATAAGTATATTCATCCTTCGAATAAGTGTAATTCTCATATAAATTTTAAAAATTTGGGAACAGAAAACATCTTCTTGTATGGCAATGAATACCTGCAACTAATACTCTTATGTTAAAAATTTTGTCAGGTTATTATATGCAATACTTGTTTTCACAACATCACAAAAAAAGGATACTTTTAATATCTCACTGTATGGTGCTAGAGGAGGTGGAACGTGAGGCACAGCAGACACTGACTATACCCTCACTAAAATGCAAAATGGCCAGCAGATAAATTGTGACTTAACAAGTGAGTCAGGCTTAGAGCTGTCAGACAAAGCTGTACTTCAAAGGTGAACAATAAAGTTTAGATAAGGTCCTCTGTCAGGGTACAGCCAGTAAAATCGACACTGATAAGCTGATGAAATGCTACTTGTACCTGGACTTTCATCCTTTGCCTCTAGGAAAAGTAGTTGCTGGACTCACATGAGGTTAAAGAAGGAACCACGTGAAAATAATATCCATAGAAATACAGACTATTGAATCAAGGTATGGAAAGACAACATCATCACTGTTAGGAGCATAAACCATTTATAACCTGTGCATGATGACCAGGCAAGTTGAGAAGCAAAATGGAATAAATACAGGCATGTGAACTTCTGGAAATTAAAATGGAAGACTTGATGAAAATTTCATCACTTCCCTTTCTTTATAATAAATATGAAAAGTGGTTCACTTTGGTTAAAAATTCAACTGTGAAGGGTGAAGACTTTGCACAAGGCCAAGATTCTCAATACTGAAACACATCAGAGACCAGCTTTGTTTATCTTCTCTTCTTTTTAATGCTATTAAGAAGGTCAGACAGAGAGGGATACAGTTACAGACTGCCCTCTTCCTTATGTTGATAATATACAGGAAAGGCCACAGGAGTACTGGAAGTAGGATTTCTAGAATCTGCATAGACATTAAAAAGGAATCTGAATGCTTTTGCACTATGCTTTGCATTGGGAACTCAACATTTTCCCACACACAGGTATTTTCTCTCTGTTTTGATTGCAAAAATAATATTTTTTTCAATATCTTTAAGTTGAACCCCAAGTGATGTTAAAATTCAAAAATATACAATGGCAGAAACTTTTGCATGTGCTTCCATCTATAAAATAATAAAGTGGACAATTTTTGCAGTGTTAGAGGCAAGTCTTGCTTGTGCCACAGAGAAGTTTCTATTTACTAGTGAACAAAAAGATGAGAAAATTCTCACTTCTTGTGATTTATTCCAATGACAGGGTTAATGACACAGGTAGACATGCCCATTGACTCATTAAATTGAATGGCAAGACACAGCTAGAAGTTAATTTTCCTTTGGTATGTGCTTAGGCACCTAGTTAAGACAGTATTTGTGTCACCAGAATTTATTCCCGACCTAAAACTGAGTCGATCTTTCAGTTCAAATCTGTGAAGGCATTTTCATGCAATTTTTTATCTTCCAAAGCTCTGTAGTTGTAACAGCTCGTATCTTTTGTAGGTCAGGCACCGAGATGGACTTGCAAAATGTAAATGAGTTGATTACAGTGGTACGTTGCTACGGATGTTTTGCTACGCAAATATGTACACACATAGAATAATAATGACAACTTTCATTCATGCGAATGATCAATGAATGAGGTTTTCAGTGTTTAGCAGAAACCTTTTAGCAAGGTTTGATGTAACATTTTGAAATAGGTAATCTCCAGGGTACTAGATATAGCCATGTGTGCCACCCCATATAGTAAAAAATGCCCTGAAGAAGCCTGGCTCACTCTGAAGTGTGGCTGTGCAAGCTGTAAACATTTACTTTAGGAATATCCTGAAGAGTACAAACTGAAATAAAGCAGAGGTCATTTTGGCATACCATTTTAAAGTTTTATCCTAAATTTCAGTCCCTGTTTCTGCAGATACCCTGCTCACTGGACACAGTTAACATAATGGGCACTTCTGGAGAACTACAGACTGGCCAGCCTGATCCCGGCTGCTGGGAAGGTCATGGAGCAGAGCCTCAGGGAGGCCATGTCCAGGCACAAGAAACAACAAGATGAGTGGGAGCAGCCAGCACTGATTGACCAAGGACAGACTGTGCTTAATGCATCTAAACAGCCCAATACTCTGCAGTGGGACAACCAGCTCTATGGGCAAGGGGAGAGCTGTGGATGTTGTTTGCTTTGGCTTCAGCAAGGCTTTTGACATGGTTTCCCAGTATTATTATAGCCAAACTGGTGAGATACGGACTAGACAGGCTGTACGGACGGGGGAAAAATGGCTGAACCATCAGGCTCAAAAGCTTGTGATCAGCAGTTCAAAGTCCACGGGACTTCAGGATGTAAGCTACATGTGCAACGATACAACTGAGAACATGTTTATGGGTAATTAACCTGAGTGTGAAAAGGGTCATATCCTTTACCTTACAGGAGTGGAAGGCTCTAAGCTACTTCCAAGCCTGTCCATTTATATCAGCACATTAAAAACCAAATGAGCCAATGACTATATGCCTCTTAAAAGACAAGAAAATTTACTTAGCACATTTAAAAATTAAAACTATGTTAATTGCCAGAGAACAATTTAAGAGGCTAAAATTGACCAATGGGTAATAACCGAGGCACAAGAAACAACAAGATGACTGGGAGCAGCTAGCACTGATTGACCAAGGGCAGACTGTGCTTAGACTTAGAACGTAGGGAATAATAATCTTCAGTAGCACACATTATTTTTCGATATACCTGACTGGCACGGGGGATCACGCAGGTTTGCAATTTTGATCCGCTGTGTTTCTCATGTTGACGTGTCTATGAAATACCACTGACATGTGCCTTACGTGGGAACCTGGAATGTAATCTCTGCCGCAGAAGGAAAGTGCTATTGCCAGTGGTCAACACAGAAATTTAGAGATACTGAGTGGAAAAAACCCAGTATAGCCAGATCCAATCCTCTTTTTTGGAAAGTATCTGGACGCTTCCTTGAAATGTTGGAACAGGATACTGACATGTGCTGCTCCGTTTTCATTGTTTTTTATTAACAAAAGGATCAGGTCCACACTATATTGTCTCCTCACTGGAAATTTGTCCTACTGACTTATCCAGCTGTTTATCTCATCATTATTTATATTAATCAGTATATTGAAACTGAATTACTCTATACTTTTAGTCCATTTTGAATGTCACCAGTGTATTTGGCAATGTTTGTGATATCATCATCTCTGGGTATGAACTATAAGAAATTTTCGAGGCTTAAATGGATCTAAATCTTGTAATCTAGTAAATTAAGAAAACAAGTTAAATGCAGGTTCATACACAAAATTTGTCCTGGATGCATTTGCAGTTTTGCATTTTGTATTTGGTTTAAATAGCCCTCTCTTGCCTACTCCTATATAAAATAACAACATAAACAAAAGAGAAAGTGACTGACCATAACCCATAGCACAACAGTGAAGCTGACAGAAAGCACTGTCAAGTGTCCTCAGTACATAAACTGAGAATCATTACGTAAATTTTAGATGTTAGTAATCTCAGTTGCTACTTGCAATAGGAACGGGTAAAACTATACAGCTTTTGATTATGAAATTTTCAGTGTCCCTTGAAGTTTCTTCAAGTTTTTGCTATAAAGATAATGTTACATGTGGAATTACTCAAATCAGCATTTCAGAAAACTTTATGGCCCACGTGGAACGTTGTATTATGCTGTTACGCTGCCAACATTAGAGGTGACTTTGGTCACCGGTCTTTGATAGTGACACATGTAACTGTTTCCTGTAACAGCGGGGCTCTTTCTGTTTTGCATCTGGATTTACTGCAAGTAAGCAGTTACACTGGTTGGGTCCAGTGCCAGCTCGTCTTGGTCATTTACCAAATGGAGTATTTTGCAAAGCACCTGGGTAAGGACTGCTGTCACTGATACTCAGACAAACCACTGAAGACCATAAGGATTGCAAAATCAAGAACTGAAGGCAGAATTTGGCTTCTGACGTACACAGTTGCTTGACTATGTTTGTCAAATGGCAACTGAGGGAGGCAGCAGCCCATTTCTCCAGGACTCTATGCTCCTCTGCCAGCCACTTCTTGCAAGCATGTGGATTAAATTATCAGTGGTCTATGCCTCAGTTTACTGTTAGGAACACTGATATATTAAACCAATGATATTTTGAGATTTAACCAAGCGGGGTTTGTAGAAGATGATTATAACATTCTATTCAAAGTGTAAATCATGATTTTTTCATACTGATTCTGTGAATGTGCACTAGCAAGATGCACGTGGACATGCCAAGTTCCTGGATCTCCAGTCACACAGAGGTAAACGTCACAAATGATATGCATGCCTCTTTCAAATCTGGTAACTCTAGGTCTGCAGGACAAGGTTACTCACTAAAAATAGTGCTGTCTCAGGAGCAGATTCCACACGAGCCAGAACACGCCACAGCAGTGCATCGGTGTCGCGAGGCCAAATACAACAGCCCACACAAAGGAGCAGTGTAACTCCGCTTTAAGACTTTTGTTGGCAGTTGCACCAGTTGGGTTAAAACAAAGCATCAGCTCCCTCCAGAGCGGAGGGCTGTGCCGCGCTGCACGGCAGGGCTGTCTCTCACCCTTCTCTCCATCACTTCGCACAGCACTGACGCAGATACTGTGTGTTTCATGTTGCACAAGCGCCAGCGATGGGGACAGCCCAACAAGCATCCTCCATGCTACACCACACAGGCAGATGTATAAATTTTACTCTGCCTTTTCTTTCTTTTCCTAGTCCCTCCTGTAGCATGTCTCTTCACCAGTATTTTCATTTTTTTTTTTTTTTTTGCCATTCACGGACACTACTAACGCAGCTTTACCACTAATTAGAACGCTGATGAAGAAAAGAACGGCACTGCCAGTCATGGGGGGTGGGGGTGTGACAGGGCAGCAGGTTGCCACAGCAGCGGGAGCGTGCGGAGCGCAGGCGTTTGGGAAGGGACGCTGACAAGGAGCTGCAGCGCCTGGTGCCAGCGGGGGGCCGGTGGCGGTGGCGGTGTGGCGGGGCCTGGCACCAGCGGCAGGCCGCACCGGCAGGCCGCACCCGCAGGCCGCAGCGGG
>VUYV01000804.1:0-14659 GCA_008711295.1 Anarhynchus alexandrinus | reverse complement strand
CGCCCCGGCGCGGCGGGGTGGGGTGGGGGCCGCCGGGCGCGGCGCCCTCCCCTCGCCGCGGGCCCTTCCCGGGCTCCAGCGCCGTCCTCGCCGCCGGTGACTTAGCAGGAAAACAGGGCGCGGGGGAGGAGTGGGCCAGACAAGGGAGCGGGGTGGGGTGGGGGCAGAGGGGCCCCGCGGTGGGCTCCCGGCCTTCGTGTGTGTGTGTGTGTGTCCCTCCTTTAGGCCGCTTCATTTCTTCTGGTGACTTAGCAAGATACCGGGGAGGAGGCGGCGGGCCAGACGCAAATAATAATAATAAAAAAAGATCGTCTGGGGCGAGGAGGGCGGTGTGTGCGTGTCGAGAGGGTACCGAGCATCCCTTCCCCCGGCTGCTGCTGGGGGGCAGCCCCCGGCCCTCTCGCCCCCCGCCGCTCCGAGGGCAAGGCAGGCGGTGGTCGGAGGTGGCCCAGATCTCCGGCGTCGGCCGCAGCACAGACAAAAAACCGAGAATTGATAATACGAGGGAAAGGAGTAGGTGATATTTTAAGGATTTGTTTCACATCCACCGTGTTTTCCTGCAGTGATCGAGCAGGGAAAGCATTGATAGGAGGTGGCTCAGACCTTCAGAACCAGCTGCAGTGAAAACGGGGGAGGGAGGTCTAATCTCTCCTTCTTGGGGTCATATCGCTGCCTGCTTGTCTACAGTCGCACAGTCTTTCCTTGAAAACCTTTTAATAGCAATCGAGTTTGCTGAAATGCTCCATTTATCGCTACTCTTGAGTTTTTGTTTCAGTAGGAGGTTATACGCAGGCAGCGCTTTTGATGGAAGTTGGGGGGTGGGAGTGGTGCCTCCCTTAAAAAGTTTAGGGTTTACGCAGTTCTGTGGGTGTCAGATTTTTTTTTGTTGTTGTTGTTTAAGGTGGATGCAATTAAACTTGACCTTTAATACCAATAATAATGTGACAGCTTCCCTTTCCTTGCCATAGTATCCCTGGTAAAATTTCCTCGCTGATAGTGCTGCAGCAGAGGGCTTGGTTGTTGCAGGTCAAGTCAATTCATAATGAATTACCTAACCGGGGATGGTGGAAGGTTAATCTAAGCTCTGTTAAAAATCTTTAATAAACACTGTTTTACTGTAAATAAATATCTGGGCATATTGACCTGGCTGAATTATGTATTTATGTGGAGATTCTTTTAAGGGCATATTCCTATGACAGTATTGTTTGTAGTACTAGGAGATGGGGGTTAAAAGAACCTACATGCAGCGATGATCATTTTATAAATGATTGTGCAGCATTCGGCTGGTTTTCAGAAGAGGGAGGGTCTGCTATCAAAATGTTATTTGCCCTTAGAGTCATTTTGTTAAATAGGAAAATTATGTTAGGGAACTAAACAAAGAAAATATTTTTAAACAGAAGGATTTATTGCAAATTTCTAGCTTGTTCTCAGGGATTTCATTTTTGTGTGTTTCTTTTGATATTACCGTGTTTATGGATGCTGTGTGCAGCCATTGAGCAGAGAAGAGACTGGGTGGAGTAAGGAGGCAAAGCTGCGAAATGGCTAGATTACCCTTTCATAGCTTTTTTTTTTTTTTCTCCTTTGCTTGCGTTTTGCTGGGGTGGAGGAATACTAATTGCCGTAACAATGAAGTCTCTTCTTTAGGGAAGAATCTAATGGTGCAGGAACCTTCTGAAATGAAACAAATCTCACATTCTGTTTTGAGGCTTATTTTTCTGCAGGGTGGATCTTGATTTGTCTGACAGTGAGAAGTGACCGGTCACTGTTGCAAAGCCAGAATTTTTTTGTCTGATAACCATTTCAATATATCGACTTAGATATTCACTTGTTGAATTTATTTTATTTACACTTTAGATAAGAACTATCATTTTTGTGTGGGTATTTTACACACAGCGTGCACTGAAATATAGAGACCCCCCTGTATTGCTGCTTAGTGCTATTATTTGTTCATATAACTTCTTGGTTAGACTGTGTTATGGGTGGACACACAAGAAAAGACAATCCCTGCTTTCTCTGCTGCCCATGGTAGGGTAACTCATATTAGTATACAGACTTAATTGCAGTACCCTTCTTCATGTGCTGTGTTCATATAAATTAACATCTCAAGATTTTGGAAGGCCTTTTGAACAATATGGCTCTGTGAGAGCATTACTGTACCACTCGGGTACTGCTGCATCACGGGGGTAATACTGATGCTTAGACTTAAATTTATGTAGGAAAGGTGTTAGAACAAAGGATTTGGGGAATACAATAGGGATCAGATGAAGCACCTAGGAGGGGCTGCTTATAGAAGTGCTCTCCTGTTCCAGATGTGGCTCATGGCATTCCCACCTGAATTCGGTGTTGATCAGAACAAGTACAACACTGAACACGAATGATTCTGAAGCAGGCTAAGGTTTTGCTTTTTCTTGGGTCTCTCATTTCTGGAGTCCAGTTTTTGATGGTAGATGGCCACAGATGAGACTGTGTTTGGTTCTAATTTGCCCAAAATTAAATTAAAGGGTAGTGGCTTTTTTATAAGATGTAGTTCATTCACTTAGAGTAGATGTTACAGGATTCAATGGATGTGTTCACTAAATGCCCGTGTCTAAAGATGAATCCAGGCTAAGAGCAATAAGAATCCAATAAAACGCTTGCCTCCTTATAACTTTGGTTGATTTTTGTCCTTGAAATGATGGCAGCTACTTTCTGTACAGGAGTAACTTGTTAATTTCTGTTCTACAAAAGAAAAAGGCATTAATACTTACCTTTATGACTGTATGCAAGGTCTGTCTTGCGTGTATTGCTGACTCTTCTGCCTGTACTGTTTCCTACACTCCACCCAGCCTTGAGTGCTCAGTTTGTATTCTTTGTCTGCTCTCAACTTTTTTGTCCATCCAACTTGCTATCGATGGGACAGCTATTGAATTAACATCTGTTGACTGTCTTACCCAACACTCCAACCTTGTCTATCTTCAAGAACTCTATAACCAGCTCCCATCAGTGCTAATTACAGTGTGTTTGTACCCACTTGTAAAATATTCTGGGCAAACAATAGCTGGAAAACCCCTGCCTCTCTATAGCTCAGAAATACACTGTGTATGTTTGTGACAAAGTTTATTTACAACCCTCTGTAGCTACTTCTGGTATTTATGAACTAGAGTGGTTGGAATTACCGTAGTATGAAGGGGAGCAGCTTTTGAACGGTTTTGTTTAGGTCAGCTTTCCCCTACTTTTGTGAACTTCAGGCCCATTTTCTAAACTAAAGGCAAAGACTGTGGGAGGGCTGCTGAAATGTCTGTGAAGTGAACACTGACATACTTGTCAGCCTGCAAATAAGAACTGCTTAGGCCTAAATTCAGGAAATCAAGAGGACAATAAAATTCAGTAATTAGTATTAATAAATAATAATTTCATATTTTGTATAGGGTGTGGGGGAGTTTCCAGCCTATAACATGTAATTTGTGATGGCAATTGAGGATATTTCCCAAGTTTCAGAGCCATGTTTGTTAATCAAAATGGATCTGAGTTTATTCTGTGAGCTTTATTATACAGAAGTAGTAAGTTATATACTGCCTATACATGCAGATCTGTTATTGAAGTTATAACTGGTCTCCTCTTTCTCCATTTTATAAGAGCTTAAATATCATTGGCAGAACAACCTGTCTACTAAAAAATGTATTCAGTTGATTAAGACTTGCCTGGGTTGAATGGCTTTCTCGGGAGCTACTTTATTACCTGACACGGGGGGAATGGGGCTCCTAATGTGGCTTTTGGGTGTTGTGAGCATAGGTATTTATTAATGGGTGATGTTGCTTTGTCTTTTGATCTGCCTGACAGAGTAGGTTACACCTCAATTTAAGTTTTCAAAAATAGGCATTTACACTAAGACATAATCCTGACCTGTTTAAAACTATAGTGTTCTCAAGTACATAAAGTTATTTCTTCAGGATTCTTACTGTAAATGCTGCCAAGTTAGCAGGAGTGCACACATGGTCATCTTCTGCATGGAAGGCTTGTGCCATTACTGAAAATGCAGGGGTGTGATTTGAGCTGTAGCTCTATTGGGTCAGCTTTGTTGTGGTGCTCTTAGCTTAGGTTGAGTTAAATGGCTGTTTTTCTTGTATTACAGTTATTCTGGAACAATGCTTTTCCTCATTCCTACCATGTCTTGAGATCTACTGATGAGTGTTACATATTGGAAACATTTGAAAGAACCATGATTTTTATCTGATGAATAATTTAGTTCTAGTTTTAACCTGGCGAACTTGCTAGGTACTGCAGGTTAGCCCCAACAAACATGTATCTCTAACTTATATCTTATCTTAGTTATTTAAAGAAGGGCCTTTTCTTCTTAATATTCATTGAGGCAGCATGTTTAAAAGCTCATTCTTTTTTCTTTTTTTTAACCTCATGCTCTCTCTTTAGGGCATTAGATTGGTGTGACTTAGGCTATGTTGCTTTTAGTTCACTGTCATGGAAGCCGCGTGTTGTATCACTTGATGCTACCATGTACAGTTAAGGAAATTTCAAAGAAAAATGTTACTTAGGAAAGTGTATGCTGTGATCCGTTTCATCAGTGCTATAAGCATACTGTCCTCTTCAAAGCAAATCGTGTGCACAGCATTGTCATACTAAGCAGTATTAAGTGCACTAATGCATTCATAACTATATAAAAAAAATAACATTATGAATTTGAAGTACTTGTTAGTTAATACATTTAGAAGTACTTCAGCTATTTCCTCCTTACTAGTACTGCTTCTGAGAGAGCCCAGCAGTTTGACTTGGCTGCTTATGGACTTTTGGATAAAGACTGTGATTAAATAAATGTAATAAATACATCTTTGTGGTTGTGATTCCGTTGATTCTGGAAGACTTACCTGATATTTTTAGCCAGTAACTAGTTGTTGCAGTCCTGAAAAGGTATTTCCAGTTACGGGACAATCCATTGTGGTTGAGGTTTATAGGTGGTGCTGCAGCAAATGTCTGTCCTGTAATTTTCTCTCATCTGTTGTTTAATAGGTCCCTGTTGGGTGAGTTTGTAGATACAATTTTCTGAAGCACCTTCTTGTTCTGCAGTGCTTGTTGGTGAGTCAGCTGACATACCTCTTTTGAGGGAGGGCTAAAGGTAAAACGTTTTATGGCATGATGCTGTGCTAGGTTACATCTGAGATAGCTCAGTGGCCTTCATGATTGAGATTATTTACACCTTCCCTCTTGTATCACTGTTAATTGTTCCTATTGTGCTCCACAGATCTTGAGGTCTTTTGGTTTAATTAGACAAGTCTCTCCCCCTCCCATCCCTGCAGATTGCCTCTGCTTTGTTTTTCTGCGTGGAGGTAGCTTAATGCTAAAGCAAAGGTGTTAAGTTTATCCTTCTTTAAGACTAGGGGAAAATGAGTTAGAAACATCTAGCCTGTTTACCTGTAGATAAATGACTGTTTCTTCTGTAAAGAAACAATGTTGGCAGTTTGGTTTGTTCTTGATTCACCTGTTTTTTGGGGTGAAGAAAAAGGTTGGATGAACAATTTGGTTTATTTAAATGCTAGTGTCTTTACAATCTATTAAGAGGATGATGTCATTAATGCGAGTGTGTATATGTATTTTGAAACAGATGGTGTCTATTAAATCAGTAATGGGAGAAGTTTTTGGTTCTCACTCAGCTGGATTTGTAGGCAGCAAGCACCAACTAGATCGGGGGAAGCTTAACATAGGAGCTCCAACCTAGTCTAGTATTCATCCACAGCAGACAGTGGGGATGGGGTTAAAGTTCTAACATCATGCATGCCATTTTTGTAATAAAATCTTGTGAATAGCTAACACTATTCCAACAAACTTGGAGTTTAACTTTTTCGTGGTTTTGTCACACTAATAAGGCTGGGATGAGTAATAATGATAGATAATTTCCAGTACCACAGCATATCACGATCACAAATTTATACATCAACAAAATGAGAACTGAGATGGTTGTGAGTGTCGTGGTCTGCTGCCTAGTGTCTGGTCTTTCTTGGCCCTGGTTTGAGCTATCTGATGTTGCTTCCGCATGGGAAGGTGTTTCCATTTCAGCAGTAAAAGTAGTAATTCTGTGTTTCTTGTGCTCTCTTGGCTTAGATGAGGGACCTTCCTCCAGGGAGAGCAGTTACTCTCTTCAGCAGGAGTTCCCGCATCTGTGAATGGATCGGAGATGTAGGGATTCTGAGAAGGAATGCTGGTAAAGTTGAGAAGAGGAAGGCAGGTATTTCCCAGGGACTGGTTCCCACAACTTCAGATCTGCTTTGGAGGCAGCAGTGTAGTAGGTGAAGATGGGTCATAAGAAAGATGAGTCACCTTTTACAAGAACCCTGATCTCATTACTTTCGGTACCAGTGTCAAGAAAGATTAAATTCTGTTCCCTGTAATAGGATAAGATGTACGCATGACAATCATCATGTTTGGGGTTTTTTTCTGTTGTTGTTGTTGGGTTTTTTTTTTCCCCATCTTGTTTTCAAGTGAAGCCATTTTTGGTCAGCAAGCTTTGAAAATGGCTAAAGTACTAACAGTGCTCTCATGATTTGAAGAGTGGAAGTTCTGTCTGAATTTTTCTTTGGATTTCTTTGTGGTTTTGTCCTTCTCATGTTTCTAAAGCTTTAACATAGGTGTTCCTTCATGTTTCCTTCCAGGTGTTTTTCATATATAAATTTAATCAATTCACCATCACTTTTGTTAACATCACATTTCCAATGTAACAGCCAGTTTAATAATTGAAATATTTAAATTTGGGTATAGTCTTGGGACCTGCTTGACAGTTGCAAGTCTACTACTTAATTCTTCAAGCCAGAAAAGGATGGGGGGAAGAACTGAAAAGAATAAAGTTCAAATCCAGTGAACGACTGCTGACCAACCATAAGAAACTGTTCTGGGTACATGTGCTCTTCTTTCAGTGGCTAAGAGAAAGTAGCTTAAATACAGGAATACAGGGTTCTAGAATTGCTGTCACAAAATGTGTATGCATCGTTTGACTCAGCACAATTTTGAAAAATATCTTTTGCTGAAGTCATCCAGATAAACCATGATGTGTATTGCGCAGTTCTCTGAATAAGTTTAGAGTAGCAGCTTGTAATACTTTAGCCCACTGTAACACTAACCTTCTTCCTCCCTTCTCGTTTGGTCCGGTTCTTCTACACACCTTCCCCACACCTCCCCCCCAAATTTCACTAAACTTCGTCTAACCAGAAAGTCATTCAAGTTTCCAGTGAAGTTCAGTGAAAACCCAGTGGGGGTTAATATGGATTTTAAACTAATTTTGTGAAATAATTCCTTGCTATCATATCACTATCACAACATACTAAACAACAGCGTAAGGAGTTCTATGTCCAAAACTTTTTCACACATTTTAAAGGTTTCTTTTCCACTGCAGCCTGATTTTTTTTTTTTTCCAGGTTGTTCATCTATTGGTAGTTAAATTTACCTGCGTTTTCACACGGAACTGAACAGGCAGGCTAGAATAGGATGTTTTCACTTGTTTTCTGCCAAAGTCTCTATGTAGACTACAGACTTGAGCTCTGACCTGGAAGAAGCTTAAAGGCACTAAAATGGTGTTTAGTGACTGTGTGCTTGAGATGTTCTCCTGAGAGTTAACTGTATCAGCCAGAATTGCAAAACTGAAGCAGTAGAGGGAGGATAAATGTCAAGATTGAATTAATTTAAAAATTTATTTTCCCAAAAAAATATTTTCCTAGCAAATTTGGTCCAAATGTGTCAAAAAGTCACATAGTGTTGGTGCCTGGGAAGGTAATGAGACCAAGAATGTCTTTTGTTGTTTTACAGTCCTAGAGGTAGGTAGCGACTGCCAGTGATCTGTTAAGTAGTGATTATAATTTTAAATAATATGGAAAAGTAGATGGACGTATAAGTTTATTTCAAAATAGACATCTCTAATTAGGACAGAAATGCATTTATTTAGGGAACATGCAGTATAGAGTAGTTAACTTGCACCTGTTTTATAGCATCTTGATGACTTTTCTTAGTTTTAGTTTTTGTATGTAATTATAACCTGCAGTCCAAGCCTTTGGAACATAGGCAGTATATCTGATCGGCTATGGATTACTTTCCAGTTCCCTGTGGATTTATTGTTGAAGTATTTTCAGAAGTAAACTACAGTATCAGTTTTTAGCAAAGTCGATTCAATTAACCTGTAAAAGTAGGTGAAATGGATAAGAAAAGAGGCATAGAACTTCAGAATTTTTTATGTTAAAGGTTTATGAAAGCAAATATATTTTTAACTGAACTGAAATGGAAAATGTTTTTGGTAACTTATTGCAAAATGTGAGCAAACACTGCACAAATACTATATTATGCGTAAGAGTATATTGATATACTTGGCAGAGCATTTGTGTTTAAGACCTACGGGCATTTTAAGACTTCACTTAATTGCAGAATAACAGGCTTACTAAACATATGAATTAAAAATAAGGCTCAGAGTTGTAATTCAGATCAGATTTGCTTTTTGTTTTGTTTTTCCAAAATAAGATAGTTGTTGGAGCTTACTTTTTCATAATCCTTCAGCTAGCTTTACTGATGAAGGCTGAAAAGTGGAAAAAAGATTAGCCCAGCTCATAAACGAGTAGCTTGCTTGTATTCTTTGACTCACCCCTGCCAGCTTAGCAGGTGATGAATTCTAACATTTTTCTAGGATAAGGTGTGTTTGTCACACTGTAAGAAGAACTGCATGGCTGTTCTCTTGTGATTATACTGTTTATGTGCTTTTCTGCTGTAACTGGGGGTGAGATGAAGGGGAAAAAAGGAACTGGATGTTTTATTTTACTTGTTACCATTTTTCTTTCCTATCAACAGATGGAGACAGATTCTAAGAAATCTTTTCAGGTCATAGTGGTTATGCCCAAGAAATATGGATATTACTTCACTTTTAATTAGATTTATATTTAAATGGTATCTTATATGGAATCTGTTTGTACAGTACATTTGTGCGAAGAGTTGTCCTATTCTGTGGCTTGGGTTTGATACAGCAGCTTTTTGCTTACTGGGTTTAAAACAAAATCAGACTGTTAAAAAATAGTCTAGATTAAAAGGAGGTGTGCTTATATACTTGCTAGAATTTAGCACTATAATCTAGAGGTATAAGAGAACAATTCATTTAATCTAGTTCTCCCATAAAGGACTGTAGCTCTTATTGCCTGCCAAATACTCACAAATAACCACTTTGTTAAGTCCTCTTGTTAATATGTTATGAAACAGAATACACTGTTGAAAAACTTTGTAAGGCTAATGTGCCAGCCATGGAGCAAGTGACAATGCAGCAAGCGTTTCTACTTAATACATAAATGGATCATCTCAACTTTAAAGAATTGTGAAATTTAATTCTGATTATATCAATTCAATTAGTCTTTTGGTGGCTCTGGTTTCTGCTACCACTTCATATGTGACTTACCTTTCACTGGGCTTGAGAAATTACCTGAAGAGAGGAAGCTAACTGAACTAGGATTTCAGATACATAAACTCAGAAGAAACCTCAAGAGTTTTCTTCCAAGTAAAATATCTTTTAAGAAGAGCAGAATGTGTTAGAGAAACAGCTTCAAAGTCAGTAGTGTGTAGCTGGACACGCAAGATTCTCCTGAATTTTACACAGGTTGTTGGAACTTTAAATGATTGCAAATTAAGATTTAAATTGGAAGCTAAATGTGAGCAATCTAAAACTCTGTAATTGATTTCATCACGTAGACGTACGTTCCTTGTGTTCGTGATGGCTTATATGCCTTTTTAGCACCCAGGTGCTTAATATTAGGCACGCCTAATATGGCGGTCTGAGAACATGATCTCAGATTTTGTCTCCTTCAAAGAAACATTCTTGTAGAATATTATTAAATACATGATTTTGTCGTAATAATACTTAGAAAACAAATGGTCTCGTAGTTGACTTTATTAGGGTATTAGGTTTCTGCAAAAAAACCAAAAAATTTACTGTTCTTAAAGCATAACAGTGGACAACTCTGATAAGCTTTCGGAGTTGAAAGGTGTTGGTCTGTTCTGTATCTGCTAATACATTTGCTCTGTAGTTTATGCCATCTATCTCTTCTAATTTCAGACATAATGAGCTACGGTTACATGTTTAGTGTATGTACCTTGTGTTTTTGTGGGGAAGACTGATTATGGAGTCTAAGCAACGGTCGTTAAAACTGCAGAAATTTAATTAATTTATTTTTAAGTTCCTGGAGGAGCTATGAACATGTATTCTAAGATCTGCAATAACATTGGTTCGCAGTGGTTGTTAGATTGCTAGACAGCAGCAGGGTGAACTTGGGGTGGTGCTGATCTGTTTAACTGTTTGCTGCTGGCAATGTTGGGAATCAAGGAATGATGTTGAAACTGATTTTCTTGGTTTAAACTCATAAAAATTAAAAAGTTAAGAGGAACAAATGTGCTTGTGGGAATTACGGGAGATAGAAAAAGTGCTTAAGAATGTATTAAGGCTGATTGACTGTTTTTGTAGTAGCTAGTAAGCAAATGTTTCTGTAGGCTTGAGGACTTAAATTACCAGAGTGATAAAGATTTTGAGCCTGGAGTTCCAGTGGGTGAGACCAGCTTTCGTCGTGGTGCTGATGGGGATTTTCTTGGTGACAGGAGCTCTGGCTTAAGTAATCGGAGTAATTTAGGCTGTGAAAGAAGCCTGTAAAATTGAACTTTGAAACTTGCAAAGGCCTTATCGTGTAATACATCTTTCTCTACATTACTCTTCGCAGCTTTATTGAGGTGACTTGATATATCTCTTTAGAACCTACAGATGTTTGCAAGGAGTACTGGCTCATCATGAGCCTAGAATAACTTTCTGCTCTCTGCCTCTATGTCACGACTTGATGTTTGTGTAGGTTTTCTTAAACATTATTGCTCTGATAGCAGAGCACTGCCAGTCAACAAGGCAGTGACACAGGTGGTTTTGCTGTGTGGCATAGTCACTCATAGTGGAAGGAGAGTGCCACTCTGACATGTATGTTAGGTTGGGTCTTGCTCACGCTACAGAGGCAAACTCAACTGAGTCTAGGTAGCAAAGCAAGCCAACGTCCAGAATGAAGGATGAATTTGACAAACATTATTTCCCATTTATGTATTTAATGTTTACTGGTGTATATGTTGTTTCTAATAAAATACGTAGTTGTTTAACTTGCTAAACTGCAATTTAGATAGGTCATATCTCAATTGGGAGTGACTTTTACTGTAACTTATTCTAAAGAGCAGAAGTGGGTATTGTTGAGCCATTTCAATGATTTGTTTATAGAATCGTGGAATTTTGTAGGTTGGAAGGGACCTTTCAGATCACTGAGTCCAACCATCAACCTAACACTGTCAAAACCACCACTAAACCATGTCCCTAAAGTGGTCCCTATGGTGTTGATCCCTAAGCAGCATTTTTGACACTTGATTGGGAGCAAAGGAAAGACAATGGAGGACTTTGAACTGATCTCGCTGATAAAATACTGAGGAAGATAAAGTTGGTTGCAATGGCAGAGTTTGGTATCTCAGGATGCACTTATGAAAATGTTTGGATTTGGAAGGGCTTCATAAGGCTTAATATGAAACACCCTGTTGATGGCAACGTTAGTGGAGAAGTTGATAAGCTTGGTGTTGCATGCTGGCAACTGGTAGGCACCGAGGGCAGTTCCCTCCCATGATGCGATTCCTGTAAGGCAGTTTAGAGGACGAAAGCCCTTCTTCTTTCTGGGATGCTAAATCCCTGACTGAACTAACACCTTGTAGGGACCAATGTAGCATCTTACTGAAGGTATAATTTATATCGCGAGTTAATAACTAGTAGCTAATGGTTTCTTTGACCTCTGTATTTATGGCTTCAATTTTGTCAAAGTACAATGTATGTGTTACTTTGAAAGAGTTGAATGGTACCCTGCCACATACAGATAAAACCTTCCGATTAAAGCTGTAGCAATGAGTTATTACAGTTGCTGAACAGAGTCATAACAATAGTAAAACAAAGGGTTTAGGTGAAACAGAAAAAATAACAAAACTTTCATCCTGCTCTAAAATATTCAGATGAGCTGTGACATCTATGGGTATCTATGCGGTAATTAACACCAGTAATCAGTAAGTCAAGGGTTAAGTCCAGAAACACTGTTTTAGTAGCTAAAACTAAGAAAGCAGGCTGGTTTTGATTTTGAAAACTTTTGTCTTAAGGTGTGTTTCAAAACTTCTGTTTAGTCTCGTAGGTTTGCAAAGTAGATGATCAGCTTGAAATAGATAAAAGCTAAATGTCAGATTCTGGGCACCGTGTCTTTACCAGGCATACGTATTCAAACCAAATTTTAGTACTGTTTAGCATCCAGTGTACTCTGATAAGCAAAACCGTAATGAACTCTGAAGTAATTTACAGATTAAATTTTATATATTTTTCTTAATGTGTACAGAATGGGCAGTTTTAGGAATTTTAATTCCAGTAACTTTGCTCTTGCTTGGTGCTAGCTTAGGTAAATGAACAGGTATTTTTGGCAGGTTGAGTCTAAAATGCTGAAGGGTTAATTTGATTCCATAATGTGTTTCTCAATTATGTTTGGAAAATACTTATGGAAAATAGTATTTAAATGTCTCCTGAAGCAAGTATGAACACCATCATAGAAATACCTATGAGCCAAGGCTTATTGTTTATTGACATGATGTATCATGAACTGAGGGGAATTCTGGCTATCTCTTGCCTGAAAGTGATTTTTTTTTCCTCCTACCTCATTGCTTTGACTGTATCTGTTTAGCTATTGTGCTTTGAGTATCTACTACATAGCTGTCTCAAAGAGCTAACAAAGACAGCTGAACCTGTTTCATTTTACTATTTGTGCATCTTATGAATGGTTAGCAGGTCTCTCTTGTTAAGTTATTGTGAAGTTTTCCAGTAATCTAGGAAACACTTGAACAACGCTGATAGACATCAGTGTAAAGACCTACTGTTCAACGTCAGGAGGAAGCAACTGTCTTTTGAATTGTTAGGATGTCTTAGTCACCTTCAGGAAGAGGGTGGTTCCTCTACAGTATCAGATCTGTGATGTCCACCTCAAGTGTGAAGTTAGGCTCAGCTGGGTGCCTTCACACTAACCAGTTGCAAAAAGTATGTACTTAGTCACCATCAGGGTGGGACCATCTTTAAATGCATGTCAGGCAGAATCCCTGAGCCTCAAAGCAATTTCAATAGGAGTAAATGTGTCCTCAGCGCAGTGTGGGTGAGTCTTGTGGTGAGTGCAGCTGGCTCCAGCAAAAGGCTGTATGTGGTGAAGCTAAAGAATCTCTGAATCCCACTTTAGGAGGATGGGGAGTGATTCTTAGACATGGAGAGACAGAGGGTCTTCCACTTTTTTTTAAAATGAGAAAGTTGGAAGAACCTATACTGTGCTGTTTCCACCTTCCCTTACAAGGAAGGAGTTGTCTGCTTTTCAGGTTTTTCTGCCCAATTTGTTGCTCTTTATCAATAGTTCTGTATGTTTTAGAAGCTTTTGTAGGGAAAAAATTCTGGCTTGTGATGATTCTTAGCTGTCTATTTTTAAAAGATTATGCTTTAGTATGCCACTCCAGTCCTACAGCACTTAAGGACTGAATTAGGTCTTTTATCCTTCTTGCTCAGACACTTCTACCAGTCCTAAGTGTAAAAGCTGATCTTTAGCTAAGTGGAGAAGTTAGCAGTTGAGATGAGATGGAGCTGTCTGTTAAGGGTATGTTACAGTTAATGAAGCTGAGGAGGATGTCACATGTAGTTTCAAGTGGTTTGTATTGTTTCATAAAGAAGTAGCCTACCTACACTGCAGCGGGTGAGCGCTGCTGCTCCCACCAGGTACCTGTGCCATCTGGAACACAGCAGATGCCGCACTGCCAGGAGGAGGGAGAGCCAAACTTTCGATGTGTCATACCTGTTCCGGTGTTGTGTGTTCAGCCAGGTCTGGCTCCCTGTTTTAAAATGCTTATAAAGACAACTGATCTTGCTGAAAACACTTGTAGCCCACTTTTGTTGCAAGATTGTACCTGTGCAGAGGTTTGCCACTCAGTGCGTTTATATACGCAAACTATTGGTATTGAATCAAATAGGTCTTAAGTTAGAAACTAAAACTGTTTGCAGTGTAAGTGGGGCTATTAATAAAACACACATCCTGTTTTACATTTAATTAGTAGCTGTTACTCCATGGATGGCTCTGTTTAGGTTCAGCTTTTTTTCCCCTGTACTTAATGCAGAACAAATTAAAATTTTCATACAAAGACATCTTTTCTTTCAAAAAAGATCTAGCTGTGTCTTGACATCACCTTATTCACAGTAAGCTGCTGATATTGAAAATGACCGATTTCAAGCGAAATGTAATGAATGGGTGGTTTTTTGTGGGTTTGTTTTTTTGTTTTTGCCAAGGGTTGTCTTTGAACACTTGCTTCCTCTCATTACTGAGGTTGTTTGCGGGTGTGGGTAACGCAGTGGTGACTATGAACCTCGATAGGCAATGGGGGAGGACTGGTTAGTCTGGCTCCACTGAGTGTTGTATGTCACAAAGCCTTCTCTAGAGAAAAGGCAATGCACGTGGACAATATTCATCCGTTCCCTGTTCTTTCTAAAAGTGGCACAGGTATATAATTAAAGTTGGGTCTTTTGGTGCTTTTTGGTTTTGCTTGGGTGGGTATTTTTGTTTGTGGGTTTTTGGTTTGGTTTTTTTTT
>VUYV01000803.1:60547-87776 GCA_008711295.1 Anarhynchus alexandrinus | reverse complement strand
CGGGCGGGGGGCGGGGGCCGGGGGGGGGGGGGGTCCCCTCCTTTCAGCCCCGAAACTTGGTCGCCGCGGAGGACGGGGGGGGCTGGAGGCACCTCGTCCCTCTCGCCGGTGGGGATGGGGCCGCGGGGACCACCCCTCGGCACTGGGCTGTGAAATGGCATTTGGGCGTTGGGGGCTGCCCCAGCCCCGGGCGCGGGGGGAGCGGGGTCCCCCCCCCCGAAGTTCTGTGTCCCTCTCCTGTGGAGGGATCCGTCAGTTCGGCATCGCTTCCCTCCCTTCTCCGGCTCTGTTGTCAGGTTTGCGGAGGAGGGGGGACAGGGGATGATCCTGTGGGGTTTTGGGGGGAACCTCTTCCGCACCCCTGTGCCCCCCCTTTGCCGCTGGCTGCGGGGTCACGGCTGCGGTGGGCACTGCGTTTCGGGTGAAGCCGTTGGCTCCAGGACGGGTCTTCCCGACCAGCCGGAGCCTCCTCTTTGGTTGTGCGATAGGGATGCTCCCATGTGGGGTTTGCCCCCATTTCCCTGTCCCCTCAGTTTCCCTCTGCCCCCCCGTTACCGATTCTGCAGCAGCTCCGGAGCCCTTCCCCGGGCAGGGGGACACCGGGATGGGCAGTGCCTGGCTCCGGAGGAGCAGGGAGCGGGTAGGAGTCCCCCCTAGCCCGGAGGCGGTGTCCCAGCTGCTCCCTGGCTCTGGTCCTCTTGAACCCCCCCGAAGAGAAGCTGCAGTGCCAACAACCAACTCGTTTTGCTGGCAGAGAGCGAGAGAGGGGCTTCATGCCGATGCCCTGCCCCGGTGCCCCGCAGGGACTGGGGGACCCAGAGACGGTGGGGGCACAGGGGGAGAGGCAGCGGTGGCTCTGGGGAAGCTCTTGGGCCAAAGCTGTATCCATAAATGTGTTCTCCGGGGGTGGCTGCTCCTTGTGGAGTCTGAGCTCCGGGGTACGGTGGGCGCCTGAGCGGCCTCAACGCGCCAGCCGGGGCTCTGGGGTCCTCGTGAAGGTGTCGGTGTCCGGAGGAGCTGCGGGGCACCGGAGCACTGGTTCTGTTGGCACAGCGGCGGCTTGAGCTCCTGCGGGGAATTAGGGGAACCGCGGGGCCGGCGCGGTCTCTGAGGACGGAGCGGGGTTACGCGAGGGCAGCCGGCGCAGGACGGGCGCGAGGAGGGAGCATCCAGCAGAGGATTAATTCTTCTCCGCTCTCAGTGGATCAGTTCCATTTAAAACGTGCGTGAGCGTCGTTAGCGAAGTTGGGCTGCAGACGATGGCATTGAAAGCGCAGCACAGCTTCGCTTCCTACAGGCCAGGGTCTCCTTCCGTCCATATCTGTCCGTCCGTCCCAGTAAGCGCTGAAGAAGGAACTTCTCTTTCCTCCCCTCGCTGCCAGGGCGGTCTCCCGAAATGTCTTTTCATCTTTTGTCGGCTCGGCGTCGTTGCTCACGGTTATTATTTATTCGCATTGTGGTGATGCCCAGAGGGCACAACCCGGGTTTAGATGCTGAACAAAGACGCGGCAGAAGACGGCCCTGGGTTTGCTTTGAATTCAAACTTTGTTGAAGTCGCTGGGTCTCGGGAGCGTGTTTCAGATGAGGAATTTTACGTTTTACACTGCGACGGTTTATGCTGCTTTTTCCATCAGCAGGCTTTTAAACAAAATTGTATCAGTGAGTGGGCAAGGCTCGTGTCCTGTCGTGTTAGCGTTAGGAGCAGTTCCAGCAGGGAGGAGCTTCTCCAGGCGGTGAATATTAGCGAAAACCAGCATCCCCGCTTCACCTGCCCGCTGCTGGACCTGGCTTCGGTCGCTGGTCTGGATCCTCAACGGGTTTCCCCTCTCTCTTCCCCTGTTTTATTTATAAAAAGGATGGAAACTGCAGCCGTGTTTGCTCAGTTCTTGGGTTAAGGCACCTGAAACGTGGGCGTTATCTGGGAGACGGTCTCCGGTCAATAACCTGAGGGGGTCACGGGGGCGATATCGAACCCGCCTTTGTGGCTCAGGACTCCGCTGCGGGTCGGGCTCGTGCTGTCGGATGCAGCGGCCGCGTCAGCTCGGCCGGTGTGACAGACCCCGGCGTCCATGCTTAGCAGTGGGGTGTAGGACGTTTCCCTTCCCGTCCCTGAAGCAGGAGCCTAAGAACAGCCCTGCTCCGCTCTCCCCGAGCGCTGCGTGGCGTCGCTCCGCTCCGGTGCAGCCTTGGAGGAGACGGGGGGTCTGTCCCCAGCTCAGCAGCGCGGAGCTGTCAGCCGCCGTCCTCCAGCTGCAGCGTTGCATGAAGGCATTTTTTTTTTTAGCAATGACACTTCATCTTATTTAATAATATATTTCAAAATATGGAAACAATGGGAACTATTTTGTAATGGATAAAACATGTCAGAACGCTTTAATTTTCGGTTTCGAGAGGCGGCTCCGGTCACTTCTGCCTCTGTTGAACCCTTTGAGCCGGGGTCTTCCCCGGCTCGGCCCCGCCGGTGCCGGCTGCCGTAGAGCACCGGCGCACGCACGGCAGAGCCGCTGCCTCGGCATTACACGAGGGATGCTGGCGGGCCGGGGGCTCTCCCCGAGAGCCTTTCCCCTGCGCCGGGGTTGTTTGAAGCGTTTCCAATGACACAAACTTCGGTGTTTTTGAGCAGCCGGGTTGTTCAGCGGCTTCTATTTGCGGCAAAGGTGGAAAAAAAAAAAGTCCACGCGTTGGAAAATAAACGGCAGCTAATGGAAACAATGGTTGGGAAAAAGAAACTGCAGGGACCTTTGCAGCGCTTACTAATTCTTACCCCGCCGGGAGGTTCGGAGGTGTTCGCCCCGAGCGGGTCTCCCCCCTGCACGTGGCGCTTCTCTTCTCGCCGCGGGCTCGCTGCACCCGGCGATGCCGGTCTCGCCAGCGCCGTGCCGAGCTGTCCTGCGGGGAGACGGCAGCCAAACCTCGGTACGGAGAGCGACGTGGGGGTGTCCGGGAGGCGTCGGGTGCAGCAGAACCGGGGTGGGACCCACCGGTCACCCCTCGGGAAGCAATCCCTGCCGGCGAGTCACGCTGCCGGACCAGCAGAGAAATGGGTCAGAGAGAAGGGTTTTGCTGTTTCTGGGTGGTTTCTGGCTGGCGGGAGCTGCGTATTTACCCCCGGGGGGGGGGCGGTGTTGTCATCTTAAAAATAATCTGGCAGATACGCCGGTGGCGTTGGGCTGGGGTGGCCTTCGGTGCCGTCGGGGTGTCTGGAGAAGCGTTTGGCAGCTGGTGCCGAGCGTTCGGAATCGTTTCACAGCGCTTGAGGTATAACCAGAAGCACCGGGGAGAAATTAAGAGAAATAGGGGAAAATAGGGAAGAAAATAAGGGGACTCTCCTAACGACCATAAGGCTAATGAGGGTTAAAGCGGGCTCCGGAGGCGGCTGATGGGAGCCCCGTGTTGAAGGGTGCGGCCGGGCGGGATTTAGGAGACTTTTCCCGTCTCCAGGACATTTGTGCCATCCCCGGAATAAGCAGAGACCCGGGGCAGGAGGGGCAGAGCCGGGCCTGGCCTGCAGCCGCCTCGTGTTATTAGTGCAAAGGACGGTCACAAATTGCATCATGCTGAGACGGAGGTTTTTTTAAATTGGGCTACTTCGGAGGAGTCTCTTTTTATTTTTTTTATTTTTTTTTTCCTTGAGTGGTGCCACTTGGGGAAAAGCCCTTATTTCAGAGGGGAGGAGAGCGTCGAGCAGCGCTGAAGGCACTCTGCTCTAATTTTATCGCGCTTCTGTCTCCGATTCCCAAGTTGATGATCACACCTGAAAGCTGGGAAGGAAAGTCCGGAGACAGAGACGCGCTCTCTGCGCCCGACGCTCCCGAGCGTGGAGGTTTGTCCCCGGTCCGAGTCCCCGCCGCGCCTCCTGACCCGGACCCCCCTCCGGAGAGAGGACGAGCGCCGGGCTCTGCTCCGAGGGGCACCGGGGAGGGTTTGCCCGTCCGGTGGAGATGGAGGGCGGCTGTTGGTGGTGCCGAGGGGGAGCTCGGAGGCGGCCGGCGTCGCTCCCCGTCGCGCCGGCACCGAAACAGCCCCTTTCTCCCGGGGACGTGTTTTCACCCGGGCTGTGACGCCAGGTTTTGTCAGTCCGGCTGCGCAGCCTTTTTGTGATGCTTTTCAAAATTAAAAGGACTCTGGGAACAAGTGACGACGCATCTAGCCGAGGGTTAATTATGGGCCGTCGTTAACTGCAGAGCTGCAGGTTCACGCGAGCTAGGTGCTTTTTTTTTAATTTGCAAATTTTTAAATTGCAATTCCTGCTTGCCAAAGCCTCGCGCTCAGACAAAATTAAGGAAAAAAGCCGCTCACACGTGGCTCGGGGCTCCTGAACCCTCCCAGTGTTTTTCTCCGGGTCCCCTTTTAAAATACAAAGGAGCGAGGAATCACTCTCTCTTATTGCACGTCACCCCGTTAACGTTAATGAGACCGCGTGCAGGAGTAGGAAGTAGGAGTTACAGAACTGGCTCCTCAACTCAATTGTATTTGGCTGATTATTAGCTGATTACTTTGGGGGAAATTAATTTCTCGCTCTCGCTCCTCGCTGTCTGCTGCCTGTGGTGTAGGGAGGACACCGGGTCCTGCTGGTCCCCGGGCTCGGCCCCGAGCCGGGGCTGTGACGGGTCCCCGGGGGGCGGCGAGGGCTTTGGGAGGGGGCGATGCCGCAGCTCTCCGTGCCGCGTGCTCACCGCAGTGCCCGTCGGGCAGTCGCTTGGCGCTTGGTCTTTTTTTTTTTTTAATTTTTTTAAATTTTATTTCATATTTTCAAGGGCTTCTGCAGAGTACAGGAGAGAAAGGGCTTCCTAAACAAAATTGATTTTTATTAGCGCGTTGCCGTGCCCTTTGTGCAAAGCAGACGGATCTGCGAGCGGGTGTGCGTGGCGCAGAAAAGCAGAATTACGGGTTCAAGAAAAATAAAGCTGCAGGATGCATTTTAAACCACAGCTCCTGTGTAACCTGGCGCTTGGGGGGGAGAGAGAGGGAGAGAGAGAGATATTTCAACCTAAATTATTTTCATCTCGTGAAGTTAATGGCCGCTGTGGGGTGGGAAGGGGAACTCTGGAGTGCTTGGCTTTTCCCTGGCCGGGAGGCTGCCGGCAGGGCAGAGGTACGGCCCCGGGATGTCCTCCTTCCCCCGAGACACGGATGGAGGGGGGGGAATCGCGCGGGTGCTGCGGCACTGGCCCTTGTGCGTCCTTATCCTGTGCAGCCCCTATAAATAATTAAAATTCCCATGGTGGCTGTGGCAGCCCGGGGTACGGGGCAGCTTTTGCTTGTGGATTCGGAGCAGGTCTGGGAGTCTGCGTCCCGCTGCCGGCGGGATCGGAGCCGGTGTCTCCCTCTCCCCAGCCGGGCTCGGGGTCCGGGGTCCCAGTGATGGAGGGGGGTGTCCTCGCCTCTCACCACACCGCGTGGGGACGGCCGGCAAAACACCCTGGGTGGGACGTGCCATGGGGTATCGCTGGGCTGAGTGCCCAAAGCCTCCCCAAAAGCAGCGAGCCGCCGTGTGGGGTCTGCAGTTAAGCGCAGCACGGTGAGAGCGTTTCTTCTTAATTAAGGTCAAGCGAGAAGTCGGGTCCGATGGGGTAATAAGCCCATCCTAATGTGCCTTGTCCGCATCTGCGCTTATCTCGAGCGGTGCCTTGCCAGGAGCAAGACTGGTACCACTCGCTTCGTTCGAGACGCGGTTATTGTTAAAAATCTGCTTTTAAAAGGGGCACCATCCGAAGGGAGCGGCCGATTTCTTTCCGCTCAGGAAAGGTCCCGATGTCCCCTGGAAAGCCTCGCGGTCTGCGGGGTATCGGCTGCTCCAGAACCGGGGGGGGAACGGACGGTGTTGCTGCTGCTTGTGTGCACACGCTCTGCAAATCACGTTGATTTTCCTTTTCGAGGAGGCGATTCATCTCCACAAATTATCACTTTTTTTAATTGTTCTCTGCAGCAAACACTCCGTTTCCGACCCTATCAACTGCCAATTAGAGCCGGCTCTAAACAGCAAAACTCCTGTTTCTAAAACTGGGCTCATTTTGTTTCTTAAACAGCCAGAGTAATTGACAAATAAAAGCCATTTGAATGTATAAAATGTTCATTATCTCCGTGGGGTGCCGAGCAGCAAAATATAAGGCAGATTTCCCTTTTATTTTGGCGTGGCCGTCGGAAGGGCTGTTGCGAGGCCGCTCGGCAGAGCGTGGTGCGTTACCATTCGCTCCCGTTGCCCGAAATCCCGATTCTTTTCATTGATAAAATGAAGCCGAGCGCTTTGGCCACGCGTGTCCCGCGCTCGAGGCTTCACCTCCCCGCTGCCACGTCGGGCACCAGCACGTCGGCCCCTCGCCGGAGCGGGAGAGGCGAATCGCTGGCACACCTCGCTGCCCGGTGGCGGTGGCCGTCTCTCCGTCGGGACCGGTGACTCCCCGGCTCTCGGCTGTGCCGGGGGAGCCGGCAGCCGCTCTTCTCCCGTCTCTGCCCGCTCTGAGCGTCCCGGGTTTGGCTTTGAGAGCTAACGCCGTGTCCCGTGGCGGTAGTCTGTGTGCCAGGGGGGATGAAACCCTCCGTGCTTAGCGTGGCCTTCGCCCCCAGCTTGGCTGCCGGACCGCTGCCGGCGTCGGCCTTCGCTTTCCCAGAGGAGGGCCTGGAAAGCACCGCTCGGGTGGGGGGGGGTCAGCGTCGCCCACTGGGGTTGATGGTGAAGTCGGTGGCGAGGGTTGTTAAGCCCCGGGCCGCAAAGCAGCGTTAAAGGAACGTGGGGTGAGTAACTCGTCTGCTCCCAGAAGCTGTTGGGCAGTTTTACTGGAAGAGGAGAGTCCGAGCGGCTTCTGGAGGCAAACTCTGACTGAGCTCTGCTTTCTCTTTCAGCAAAGTACCTTAAAGATGGATATAGAAGACTGTAATGGACGATCTTACATATCTGGTATGTCTGATCTTGATTTTTGCCAGCTATTTTGGGTTGCTAACGTTTTAAGGTGCTCAGTCTCATGCTCTGGGTATAGGCTGTCCGGTGCTCGATTGCCGCGCCCGAGGCTGCGCTGCTGTCGCCGTCACAGCGTAAGCGTCGAGGAACAGCGTTCAGAACGCCGGCACGTTCCATTAAGTGTCGGAGGAGCGTTAAGCCCGTGGCGTAATAAATAGCTAATTTAAAGAAGGGTACCGAGGCTGAGCCTGGGAAGTTTCCGCTGGAGTTCGTGTGCGCTCACCTGCTGGTCTGGCGCGTGGCTGCCGGCGCTCGCAGGTGAAATGTCAAGCCTCGCTGCAAGGAAAATGTACTTCCAGCGATGGCTGCGCGGTCTCAGAGTGCCGAGAGGTCTCGGGGAGGTGGGTGGTTCCTTCAGGGCTCCTGCCTGAAGGGGAACGGGGGTTTTAGCCCCGCTCTCCGGTACGCCGAACGGGCGATGCCGGACCCGCGACTGGAAGCAGCGCCGTATTTAAGACCCCCCGCAGGTGATCTCGGCCGTGCGCCTTGCCAAGCCCAGCGCCATTGTCTATCGCCGTGCGGTACGATTAAACCCAGGCTGAGTTCCAGACGTAAAGCCGCTGAAATGTCCGTGGGGAGAGGGGGAGGCGGCGGCGTGGGGCTGGCCTGGGTCTTGGTGCTGGAAGCCGCCCGTGTGCCGGACCGCTCCGTAAGCGGTGGGGTCGCGCGGACCGGAGCTGCCGTGCTGAGGGTCACAGCTCCGGTGACCATCTCCAGAGGGGACCCCGGGGGTACGGGGGGGATTTAGTTTACCCGGTCGCCTGCAGAAGCCCGGCTCACAGCCGGTACGGGCCCTAAGAGAAGGCTGGTTTGGTGGGATTTATTCTTTTCTTCAGGGCATTGGTGTTTGCAGTGCGAAACCCCCTCAGTTTGTCCATCTTTGCTCAGGAGAGGAGGGGGATTAGGGTCAGACCTGATGTAGATTTAGAAGCGGCAAAGGCAGAAGAAACTCTCGCCGTTACCTAATCCGACCCAGCAGCGACACGCGAGGCGGGAGGACGGCTCTGGGCGAGCCGGGGGAGCCGGGGGGTGCCGGGGATGAATGGCTCAGCGGGGATGAAGGTCAGAAGTTGAAGTGCGTTGGAAGGGAGAGCGGACCCCGGCTGCTCTAACGAGCGGCTGCGGTGGCCGGGACTCGGTGCATTGACAGAGCCGCGCGGGGGACCTTGCACAACGCCCCTTTGCATAAATCACGTCGTATCCTGCCCGTCCTGACAAAGTTCATCCTCGGAGTTGTTCTGCGCTCCTTCTTTCTACGAAGATTTCCTCCCGTCCCCGGAGGACGCCTGCTCGGGTTAGACGCTCGGCTCCTCTCGAGGCGCTCGCTGCAGTTTGCTGCTCGGGTTTTGGTTGCCAGGATGTCTCTGTTAAATAACAAAATGCTTCCCCGGAGTTGGCCGGTCGCGCCGTGCCAGGGCGGCCGCCTGCTGAAGGCGGCTGCTTTTCTCAGCCTCGCTCAGCTTTCGCCGCCGTCCTCCGGCGGAGCGTGGGGACACGCGGGAGCGCTCGGCTCGGAGGTCCGTGTCGCCCGCAGAGCTGCGGCTTTGCTTTTCCCCGGGGGGTCCCATGGGTGAGCTCTCCCCTTTCCCCACGGTCCCTGCGGCAGGTCCCTGTTTCCCCACCAGCGTGGAGGTGCTGCAGCCTCGAAAGGAGGTCCGAAAAGAGGCGACAGAAAAAAGCCCGTCTCCCTCGGTGCAGCCTGAATCCCCCTCGGGTGCGCGTGAGCTTTCGGTGCTGGGAGTCCTGGGGGTCTTAAGCAGCTCCTGGAGTTTGGGGGGAAGGGGAATGGTTAAAGGACAGGAGGAGGGGTGAGCAGCGCTACAGGAGCTCTGTGGGGCTGTCCCGGCCAGCGCGGGCTTTCTTTTTTGAGTTCCCCGGTACTTGGGGAGCGAAGGCTGCGCTGCCCAGCCAGGGAGTCAGGGCAGGCCTAACGAAGATCAGCTAATCGTTAGGGTCAGGGTCAAGGCCTGCCAATTAGCTGCTTCAGGTCGCTGAGCTGCTGCGGATCTGAAATGACTGGAGGAAAGAAACGGCAGAGCTCTCGAAACTTGTTTCTGTGAAATATGTTTAATTAAACGAGCCCGTAAAAAAGAAAAAGTTCGTGTTTGTCGAATAGCGAGGTAACCGACAGCACGGAAACTCTTCATGAACGTGAAATACTTTTTCTCCTTTGAATTCTTCACAGGAAAATAAGTCAGTTTTGAAACAGCTCTGGTAGAGACAGTCGTTACCACAGAGGGGGTAGGAACAAGGTGGAGGCGGGCAAGAGACCTCTCCATGCTGCACACGGGTTCCGCGGGCTGTAGGTCCTTCTGTAGATGCTTAACCCAAAAAAAACGACAGGTAATGGCTTTGCTGCTCTTTGCTTGTGTCGGTCCTGCCCGCTGGGCGGCATCGCCATTTCCCAGACGGTAAGAAGGGCCGAGCACCTCGGTCTGTCCGAGCCGCCCCGTCCCCATCCCCAGCCCCGGGTGCCCCGTGCAGGCAGGGTGGCATCGGGTCCCCGTCCCACCCTTCCCGTCCCTGCCCTCCCGCCCTCCAGTCCTCTCCCCGGGGTGGCCGAGCACCCTCGGCGCTCTGCCCGCGGCGAGGTGTGTGCGTGTCACAGGCTGAGGGGAGATGGGGGATGTTTTCAGGCCGTCCCCACCGCCTCTGGGCCCCCAAACAGCCCGTGTCTCCTTCATTTTACCCTCTTTTATTCGGGTGCCGGGCACCTGAGAACAGGGTTAACCGCTCTCGGCTCCGTGGATAACTGGGCTACAGACAGACGAACCGTCTCTTGCCTGACGTTCAGGTTTCCATTTGGTTTTTTTAGAGCAAATGAAATGTGACCCAATATTTCCTGAAATCTCAAGTCTGAAAAGTTATCAGAGAGGGAAATTGCTGAGAGACCGTCGAAACCAGGCGCTGGGTGCTCCCAGGGGTGGGATAGCGCTTCAGCTCTCGCTGGCGGCAGCGGGCGGCCTGCCCACCTCCCCGGGGCTCCGAGCTGCTCGCGGGAGCCGTTACCGGTGGTCCCGGTGTCAGCCCCGCTGCTGCACGGAGGGAAAAACCCCGTCCCTGTATGGGGGGGTGATTTTCGGAGCGGGGGTCCTGGCTGAGGTCCGTGCGGCTCTGCGTGGGTTCGACAGCGATCCCCCCCAGGGGAGCAGAGGCTCTTTGGCAGCACGAAGGTTCGCGTTGGCCTGACCCCTGTTTCGGGGAGGGCTGGGCGCCAAGGACCGGCTCGGTTATCCCGTGGTGCTTCCAGTCAGAAGGAGATTGGGGATCCTTTGGGATAAGAAGGATCCTTTGGGATCTGGGGGATGAAGCTGGCTGGCAGAGGAGCTGAGCTTTGAGCTGAAAGCGGGATGCTGTGCCCTGCCTTTATGCTCGAAGGGACTGAGGAGAAATTAAGGTTTTTTATCTCCTTAATGTTTAACTTAAATTCTAGTTTGGGGTTTTTAACCTTTCTCCAATACGTCGGAGATTGGCAGCAGCTGGGAACAGATTGTAAACCAGTGCAGCGGGGTTCTGCCTGCTGTCAGCATCGCCTGGCTGCTTCGTTAGCCAGCCCTGATCTCATCGTCAGGGTTAAACCAGCCCTGGGACCAAGGAGGGTCCGTTTGTAGGACGGGAACTGCAGGCCGAGGTAAGCTCACCTGGAAACGCTGCCGAAAAAAATTCCTTGCAGCTCCAGCCCGAGGCCGTGGGCTCTGGCCCTTTGATACGGATACGCTTGTGCGTGCGGTGCGGGGAAGGTGCGAAGTGCCTCTCTTCTGGGCTGAGCCTCCGCTCCAGAGCTGCCTGTCCCCGGCGTGCTCGGGGTCCGGACACACCGGGCAGCTCGGGGGGAGTTTAGTACGAGACACCTCTGCTCCATTTGCGGAGCCGAGGACCGAGGCTTCGGTGTCCTCACCCCTTATCGATGCAGGAGGGTCAGAGCCCAAATGAGCCGTCGCTGACTGTATGCTGACGTTGGGGACGATGCTGTTCTCCCTCGGGTCATCGGGGTCTCTATTTCCCACTGGTATTTTGGGTCCTGTGCCCGGTCGCTGAGCCCCTGGGCAGCCGCCCGCGCTGCGAGGGCAGAGCAGAGACCCCGCAGCATCCCCGGTCCCCCTCCCGCTCCCTCCTCTCCCTCCTCAGAGCATCGTCCCCGGCCGGCTCGGCGCGGCTCCGTGCTCTCCGAAAGACGCGTGTCCCCGTGCCGGGGAGCGGCGCAGCCCGGGTTCCCGCTCGCCGTGCCGCCTGACTGTAAAATGACGGTCGTTTCCCTCGCTTCCAGGAATCTGCTCTTCCTGGAAGGTGAGTGGCTGCGTGCGCCCTGCCAGCGACGCAGACATGCACACGCAGCCTGGGCTCCAGCGCTGTTTCCAAGGAGTTGGCTGTGATAACACTCCAGGGTATCTCCAGCAAGGTAGAATAATGCGAGTTAAACGGGAGCGTGGGGAGGGGTGGGGGGGGAAGGATCCTGAAATAACTCGGTGCCGTCTCCGCTCGCTCTCTGCGCGCGGAGGAGAAGGGGTGCAGGGGGCTGCGCTGGGCAGAGGGACTGACTCCGGAGGGTGATTTGTAGGTGGCTGAAATCCCCTGTGCTGGCAGGGAGGAGAGGGAAGGAAAGGCCTGACCCCCCCCCCGCCCCGAGATGAGATGCCCGTGGAGGCGAGTATGAGCGAGGTGGGCTGAGGACGCCGCTTGTGATGTACCCAGACCCTTTGAGAGGGTCGGTCTCACCCCACAGCAGCGGCTGTTCGGTTTTCGGCCTCAGGCTGTGCCCCCCCTGGACTAACGCAGGCAGCACGGGGGCTCTCGCCGGGGCTCGTCGTTCAGCCCTCTCGTTAACCTCTTCTGCTGCGGCTGGCAGCGCACGTAGGCTTCGCGTGACTCAAAGTGGCGGGCAGCAGCTTGCCAGCCTCGCCGACGTGTGGGGAGGGGAGAGGGAAGGGTCCTCGAAGTCTCCCCCATCGTGAGCCCGGGAGGAAAGAAAACCTCTTTCAAACGCTGCCCGCGGGGAGCTGGGGAGGGTGAGGATGCTGCAGGGGTGTCCCAGCTGGGTCTCGCTCGAGCAGCGCTTTAGAAGATGCTGTCTCACCGAGGGCAGCTACCGTAAACCATTCCCATGCTCGGCGAGGCTGATGAGCTCAGCGTCCCAGTAGTCAACAGACAATGGGATGAACTGGGCTCGGGGAGCACCGAGAGGAGAGTTTCTCCAGATGCAAGTATTTAGAAATAACATTCCCAGCTGTGCTAAAGGCGTTCACGGAGCTTCTGCACTTTCCATCATGAAACTCCGCTGTCCCCGTCCCCGCGGCATCGCCGAGGAGCGGCCGCGGCAGGCGGCTGCCCGGCTCTCGGGCACGTGGTGGGGAGGGCTGGCAGGGGACCAGGGGTTTTCGGCGTGCTGGCAGCCGGCAGGTCTCGCCGGAACAGAAACCTGCTAGCCCCTGAAGGGGGAAAAAATGAGTCTAGCCTGCCGCGCAAATGGCTTGGGCCGGAGGTGATCTGGGCTTGCTCCTGGTAGGCAGCTGTATCGCCGAATTCCCTTTCCAGTGCGAACGGGCAAAGGCCTGTTTGCAGGGACCGCAAGGGTCTGTCCGGGGTGGGCTCGGCTTCCCGGGGACGTGAGTATCTGCTTGGGAATTGTCACCTCAGCGGGGACTGACAGGGAGGGGGACCCCGGTGCCCGGCGAAGGGACCCGCTTGCCCGGGCAGGGTACTGGGACCAGCCTGGCCGGGCTGGTTTAGGTGGGGGATTGATGCTTGTGCGTGGGGGGTGGCCTGGCTCCCCCCCCCAGGCTGGCACACCTTCACACGGCAGTGCCGGGCTCCGGCAGAGCCCTCCCGCGTGGCGTGCCGACCCCTCTCCCCTTCTGCAACCTCTCTGCAAGCCGGCGAGGAGCGCAAAGCGCGCTGCTGCCCGCGGCACGACGCTGGCTCGGGGCTGTTGCGCCTGAGGAGGTCACAGCTGGAGGACCGTGGTCCGGAAAGCACCGAGCTCCTGCCTAATACCGTGCTGGTGCGCGTGGCAGACGGTGCCGTCGGGGTAAAAGCCGTGTCCTCCAGCGCCCCGAAGGGCCCGTCAGCGGCCCCCTTCCAAAGCAGAGGTGCTGGCAAGAGGGTTTGGCGGGGTGAAGCCAGTGCAAACCCACAAGCCGTGCTTCGGGCATCACTCACTCGTGTTTCCCTCCTCCCAAAGGTAGTGGGGATTCCTCTCTGGAGAAGGAGTTCAGCTCGGCGATCGTGGGACCCACGGTGAGCACACCCAACAGCCAGCACTCCTCCCCGAGCCGCTCTCTCAGTGGTGAGTACTCCGGCTTAACTGGAAAAAGCCACGCCGAGGTCCGCCTGGTTTGTCCCCAAACCCTGCGCTCTCTCAGGCGTGACATAAATTCTGACTTCCCGCTGTGACAGATTTCTCTCCGAGTCTGACTCTTTGTTTTCCAACCCAAGAGGATAAAACCCCGCTTGGGTCTCCGCACGGAGCAGCCGCCCCGTTACCGATCCTGGGCACCGGCTGTTGCGGAGCCCGGAGTTTTTCAGGTCGGCTGTGGCGATGCCGAGGAGTCGGGGTCTTTCCTCGTGGTTGTGAGTTTCACCTTGACTTTCAAGCAGCCACGTGTTCCAGGCTGATAATGGTGACAGCTCTGGAGGGGCCGCGGAGCCGTCGGTTGCTTTGGAATAAGTTATTTTTTTTATATCTGCCTGGACGGCTGTGTGGGAAACGAGGAGCTGCTCTGCTCCCTCTCGTGTGGTAGCTGGGGCAGGTTGGAGTCCGCGGCGCGCACAGCAGTTCTCGTAGCAGCAGACCTCTGCCTCTGCGCCAGTGGGGCTGTTGGGAGGTTGTTTGTGCAGCCGTGGGAGATTCGGAGAGCCCCAGGCACGTTCGGATACACGGGGAGTGCCACGGGGTGATGAAAGGCACCACCAGCTCCCGACCTCCGCCTGCCCCGGCCGGGCTGTGCCGTTTAGGTCAGGCACCAGCTTTGCCGTCGTGTCTCTCCATCGTTCTGCCTGCTCCCCCCGAGAAAGGGGAGAAGGGGGGGGAGGCAGCGTGCTCCTTGGGAAGCTCCTCTTCTGCCAGCCCTTGTCGCCCCGCAGAGCGGGCGCGTGTCCCCTCGGGTCTTGCCCGCTCGTGCCTCTGCCCCCGTGCGCTCTCGCCCGGCAGAGTGCTGTGGGCAAAGTGCCGTCGGCCGAGCTGGTGGCTGGCACCGGGCAGAAACAGGACCGGCGTGGGGAATCTCCTGTCCACAACATGAAACTTTCCATCTCCTTCCTCGTCCGCTGATGGAATTCTTTGCTTTTCATTTAAAATGAATGAAACTGCTTTTTCAGCTACATTTAGGGACCACCCCCAGTAAAATGGGTCCGATTTCCGAGTTATCGCAGGCTGTCCCCCGTCCTGGCGTGCCGTCCGCTCCCGTTGCTCGCTGTGGGGATCGATGAGAAATGTGACGTTGCCGCTGCGCGTGGAGGAGCGGCGTGGCCCCGGCCGCGCTCGGGACGGCTGGTACAGGCTTAACGCGCGGAGACACTTTACATCGCAGCCTTCTCGGGGCAGCAGTCGGGTTTCCATGGGCCGTACGTGCCACTAAGTCGTGTTGACGCACGAAAGGAAGGAGCGCTGAGGCAAGATAAGTCGGCAAGTCCCGCTCTGAATCGCGCTCTGGGTATTCAGGAGCCGACAGTTGGGCCGTCTCTACCAGATTGACTCAACCGACACCGAAAAGACCGGCACTGCGCTGATCTTTCCTCTCTGCCGGGTTCCAGCGTGCAGTTGCCTATTGCTTTTCCGTGGCAGAGAAACTCCCCCATAATTCATCCACGTGGGCTTCCAGCAGCGAGGTGCTGGGACACCTCTGGTTAGGTCCTGGCGTTTGAAGGTTGCTCTTTCTGAACCAGGGTAAAATAAACCCTAAACAGGGTGTTTTCAGAAGGGGTGATGTTATGAATTAGCTCTGTAGCCGTTTTTTTCCTTTTATTACTTGCTATTTATTGTACATTTGCCCTATAAAAACGCTTAGGAGCTCTGCAAAGAAATGAAATCTTGGCTTTTTCGCGGAGGACAGCTCTGAGAGGTAACGCAGCCTTTTCGCTTGATCAGAAGCAAAAGGAATTGAGCACGTGGACTGACTGAAAGGACAATAACGATCCCTTCCCCTTTAACAGCAGGATGCTAGTGATGGTATTGCCTCTGATCTGACTTGACTTCACAGCTGGTTCATCCAGCAAGCATCGTGCCCCAGAGGAGCAAGAACATTGTATAACCTGTTCTGCCAGCAGAGACTTCTCTCCAGTGAGACCGGACTCTGCATTGGTTCTGAAAGGAGAATTACAGAACAATAGTTGGCCTCCCTTCTATGCCCAGGAAAAAAATAAGTCCCCGGGGGAATGGGAGAGAAGAAAAAAAAAAACAAAAAACAAAAAACCCAACCAGAAAATCAAAGTGCAGCAAACGTCAACTCATCCAGGCAGCTCCCGCCACCGAGAGAGGAGCTTTTCACTTCGTGTTTGTGCACGGAGGCGTCTGTTTGCGCTGGGTCTCCTGGATGCTCCCAGGGGAGCGTGGTGGCACCGGCCAACGCGTAAATAAAGTTCTGCTCCCCCCCGCAAGAATGCTTCAGCCGCAGAGTCTCCTCCCGGTCTGCAGCCAGCGGTGGCTTTGGCCAGTGGCTCAGCAGACGGTCTGAAAGTGCCGCCGCTTGCCAAGGCCGGGTGTACGCACAGTTCACGTCGCCTGGAGCCGCGCTGGGAAGGCGGCATTGTCTGCCGCCGGGATCCAGGAAGGGAAGGAGGGGAGCGAGAGCCAGAATTCCTGGGCTCTTCACCCGGCAATAAACCTCACGCAGTCTGGGGTGAATCACTTCCATGCTGCTGCTCCTCGTTAATCCCCACTTGCGAAGCGGTACCTAGCTCTGGGGGAGAGCCAGAGCCCTCCTGCCGACGGCGGTGCGGAAGAGGAGCTCTCCTCTGCCAGCGCCTGGCCTGGCTCCTCGGGAGGCACGGGTCTCCCCGGGACCGGGACCGTCTTGCTGCCGCCGTCTCCGGTGTTGGCGCGTCCTCCTTGCCCGGTAAGCGACCCGAAGCCCTCCTGCTCGCCCACCGGGCAGGACCGTCCCTGCCCCAGCCGACGTGAGAGTTCGTTCGGAGCCCCCGAGGTTTTAAAGGTCGAGTCCTCGGGATGGTTTGGTACCCGGGACGTTACCAAGGTTCTCTCGAATCCCTCGGCTGGTACGCTGCGCTTGTCGGCGTGCCGCAGGCGTCCCCGGACCATGGGTGAGCATTCATGCTCTCACAAAGAGCTGAAGGAGCCCCAGGGGTCGAGTCAGCACCAGATCTGGAAGCTGCTGGGATTTCTGTGTGGTTGCGCTCAGCCTGCTCCGTTCTCACGCCTGTCTCCACAAGGCAGCTTGGACGCTGCAATCTCCTACCCTCCGGGCAGCAGCAGAGTCTCCTTTGTGTATATAAAGTTCAGTTTCCTCCAGCCCCCACAGTTCTCCTCTTAAGGGATTGGGAAGAGCCTCCTGCTTTAAATGGAAGAAATAAGAATCTGATATTTAAAGGGATTCTGTAAATATTTTGTTTAAGCCCGTGGGCTCGGTGCATGGCCATGTGGGTGACCTGGATTCGACTTTACTCCATCGTCGTCTGCCTCCGTTCTGCCAGGACCAGTGCTACGGGAGCAGGTAGCGGGTGCCATCGGCCGAGGAGCGGCCGTCCCCGGCCGGGGAGCCTCCCCAGGGGCTTCCCTCTCGCTCCCAGCTGCTGGCGATGGCTTAAAGTGGGAGGAAACTTCCCAATTTGATCATTTAAAGACTGGCTCTCCAAACAGCCGACGTTTCACCGAGGCTGAGGGTGTCCCGGCGGCAGTTCTCCCTCGAGCAGAGGGTACCGCTGGCGTCGCGAGGTGGGACGACCGCTCGGACGCCGTGCCGAGGGAGGAAGCGTGCAGGATCTGGGTGGACGAGTTCGTCGGGAGGGAGCAGAGGGAGAGGTTTCCCCCATCCTTCCCTCTCCCGGTCCCCGCAGGGCTGCAGCTTGCTGGCAGCGGAGGGAGCGGAGCGGTCGCCATCGTCTCGGGGAGTGTTTGATTTGTGGCATTCCACAGATCATTAGAGCAGCCGGGAATGTAGGTCAGGGCTGGCGCATCCCCTCGCCAGCCTCCGCTCCTGATGCTGCGGGAGGAAGGAAAGGTAGCGGCGGGGAGGGGAAACCCGGGGGCTTCGCTTTCCTGCCCACCCCAGCTGCTGCCCGGGCCCTGCGCTCCTCTGCCCTCCGCCTTCGGTGGGCTTCTTGAGCGCCGTTCCTCCGGCTCCTGCCCCCTCTCTGCTCTCCTCGGGGCCAGGAACGCCGCAGGGCGGCTGTGCCGGGCAGTCGCCAGCCCTCGGCTGCGGGACCTGTCCCTGGCATTGCTCACGTCCACTTCCCTAATTTCACACACGCTTTCTTGGGGTCTTCGGTGCCACCCCACGGGCGTCTGTGTGTCCGTCCCCTCCCTGCGTTTGCCGAAATTCCTGCAGCCTCGTTGGCAGCTGAGGGACGGGGAAGAGGCAGAGCTGCCCGCGGGGAGCCTGGCCCGAGCCGGGGCGGCCGGCGAGGCAGCGATCCGCCTGCCTGAGGCAGGGGTGGGGGTTTTCGGGCAGCGCTGTCCTCTTCGGTTTCATTTTTCTGCCTTTAGATAGTTGATGGATTCCAGGTCTTGTAGCGAAGACGAAAACTTGCGGTGAAGCAATGGCTTCTCCGGTGAGCCGAGATTTCCTGACTCTTCGGGAGACTCGTGTCAGGCTCCCTGTGCCGGGGGATTTTGAGCCTTTACTGATCCAGAGGGTCCAAATTTGGTGTCTTTGCTTCCTCTGCAGTACTTTAAAAGCACGAGTGGTTTTTCCTTCCCCTTCTGCCTTTGAATCCGGGGAACTAAATGTCTTTTTCTGCAGTCAGTCGCCTTACGAGGCGGGATGCAGAGCAGTAATCTTCGGGGTGTGCAGTCGAGCCGCCCGGCCCGTAACCTCGTGTGATCCGTGTCTGGTGTCTGTTCTTGAGTAGTCAACAAAATAAGAAGATGCACGTTTATCGCAAACAAATCACTTAACGCATCGCCGTATTTCTTTCGGGAGTAAGTCCTGCCTAAGCTGTGCTCCCACCTTCTTGAACTTAGGAGCTTTTTTTCCCCCCACTGACTGTGTTTTATCCCTTCTGCCTCCTCGTAGCAAACTCTATCAAGGTGGAGATGTACAGCGATGAGGAAGCCAGCCGGCTGCTGTCACAGGATGAGCGGATGCTGGAGAAGGAGGACAGCGTGATCGTGGAGGACTCGCTCTCGGAGCCCCTGGGCTACTGCGACGGGACGGGCCAGGAGCCGCACTCCCCCGGGGGCATTCGGCTGCCCAACGGCAAGCTGAAATGTGACATCTGCGGGATGGTGTGCATCGGCCCCAACGTGCTGATGGTGCACAAGCGCAGCCACACCGGTGAGTGGCAGCCCCGAGGTCGGCGTCGCTGCCGGGGCAGGGGCAGGGTGGGCTGGAGGGAAGCAAATTTCCGAAGCCGGGTGGCAAGCGTGTGTTGGCTCGGGGGCACAGATGCCGCCGGAGATGGGTGTCAGCTCCAAGATGCTGACCCCGGTGATGGCGGCCAGACGATGCCAGTGAGGAAAGGCCCGGGAAAGCGCGTGTAGGTGGTCTGTCCTCCTCACTGTCCAACCTCCAGCAGCAGGTCTGTCGCTGCCCGGGTTGGGGGTCACCTCCGGAGTGTTTGGTAGTTAGCCTGAGGCTTTCCTTCTCAAACACGCTCAGCGCTGCTGAGCCCGTGAGTGCTTCTGGTCTCACGGGGTGTTGATTCGAGAGCTGCTCCTCTGCAGACTTAGAAAATGCTTTTAACCATGAGTTTCACCCACTACTCCGGTTTTGCAGGAGAAAGGCCGTTCCACTGCAACCAGTGCGGAGCCTCTTTCACCCAGAAAGGAAACCTCCTGCGACACATCAAACTGCACTCTGGCGAGAAGCCCTTCAAATGCCCCTTCTGCAACTACGCCTGCCGCAGGAGGGATGCGCTCACCGGGCACCTGCGAACGCACTCCGGTGGGTACCTCTGGGCCGGCCGGGAAGGGAGGAGGCGGCGGGGAGGGACGGTACCATCACACGGTGATGGTACAAAACCCGGGGGTTGAGCCCAGCTTCCAAACCCGCCGGCCTCCAGCTCTGAACCGACAGCGGCCAAACTTGCTCTCGTGTCGCCTGACGGCTTCTCCGGCGCAGAGCCGACCTGCCGAGGGCAGAGCCTGTGCCCGGGGGAGGTTGTGTCGGTGTCTGGTTAATGGACCGGGAACTCCGCTGACCTGCGGCGCCTGCGGGGCTTTGTGCCGCCGTGTTCCAGTCATTCCTGGGGGTTATTGCATCTCTTTCTTATAAAGATAAATGTTTAATAGATTTTTATTGAGTTAAGATAGGTCCCACCCTTGGGTGTGCCCTGCCCCAGTGAAAATGAGCGCTGAGGGGTTTTGTTTGTGTGTTGTTTTGACATTGTCCTTTTTAAATATGACATTTGAGATGTGGTTTTCACCCTCCGGTTCCGTGATGTAACAGCTGGCGGGGGCCACGGGTGGGAGTGCAGTGCGCCAGCCGGCCCCCTGCTTTGTGATCGTTTTCCCTTGATTTGCGTACCAGCCTGTTTCTGCGGTGCTGCCGGGGCTTTTAAAGTTCACGCAGATGGCTTTGAACACCTGCGACTCTAACCTTTCGAGCGCTGCATGGAAATGAGTGTCGTGTCTTCCTTGAAGGAAGAAACCTGTCCCCTGAAGAGCCCGTTCTCATCACCGCCTCGCCCAGGAGCCCAGAAACCCGCTCCCCCCCCCGCAGCCTGGCCCAAGAGCCCCCGTTTTCCTGAGGTTTCTGCCCTTCTCAGTGGGAGGAAGTGATGCTCTGGGTTTAAGCTCCCATCTTGCTCTCCCCGAATCTTCCCACTTCGCTGTTCCTTTTGGAGTTTGTCGTCTCCCCCCCTGCACGCACATCTGAGACTTTCTGGGCGACGCCGGAGGGGGATCCGGGCGGTTTGGGCCCCGGGGCGAGGTGCCGAGCCTGGAACGGGGCTGTTGGTTCTCGCCTGGCGACTGTGCGGGAGGAGGTTCGGGGGGCTGCAGGAGCTTTCCATCCATTGTGTTTTGTCTCTGGACATCCCCGCTGCCGAGGGACAAAGCTGCTTCTCAGCGTAAAACTTTCTCGGTCTCTTGTCTGGTTCTCCAGCCTGGCCGGAGCACGGCAGCGGGGGGCGTTTCTGACGCCGAGGTGGTCGGAAGGAGTCTGTCCTGCCCCAGGGGAGGAGGTGAGGTCAGCGGCCTTGGGCTCTGCCAGTTAATGGGGAGAGATGCCAAGGAAATCCTTTCCTTATCTCTGAGGGGGGAAAAAGAAAGCAAAAAGGCAGTAGTTGGGGGCAAAAACCCTCGTGTCATTAACTCTAGAGAGCAAAGAGCGTGTGTGTCTCCTCCCGCCCCACTCGGGGGGTGAGGAAAGCCAGGCTCCGGTGACAGCCCGGCTCCGGTGACAGCCCGCTCCCCGCGAAGCACCGAATCGCCGCAGAAGCGCCAAATCATCCCAGCGGCTTCTCGGACCCACTGAGCTGCGGCCGCTCCGCCTCGAGGCCTTCAGCTCTCCCGACGAGTCCTTCAGTCTGGAGCGATCAGCATCATCCGTCTTCCTCCCCTCCGCCCCCGGCCGCTCCGACAGCGGCAGCTCCATCTTGGGCAGCGCTGCATCGGCTCGGGGAGGAGTTACGGCGCGGCGGAGCGGAGAGCTTTGGCATCCGTCCGCCACGAGCTCGCCTCGCCGGCGCTCTGCCCTGCGCCCTTCCAGGGTGCTGCTGACGAGCCCCTGCCCGGGGACCTTCAGCGCGTGGGTTTTTGGCGGGGGACGGGTGCTCTGAAGCTGGACGGCTCCTGGGTTTTTTGAAATCCAGAGTCCATTTAGGAAGGTCTCTCGCTGTGTTTAAACCCTCCCCGTCCCCGCTGTGTTGGGGTGTGGGGTTTTGGGGCGTTACGTGGCTGAACCCCGACTCGGTGGCAGCCGAGAGGTTCATGCGGGCGGATGCGCAGAGCCCAAACCGGGGGCACGTGCTGCACCAGCAGCTCCCGTGGATGGCGAGACCCCGCTCCGAGCCTGCCTCGCGCTCGCGGGGGCTTTCTCCTAATTAACGTGCTTCAGGGGACCCCAAACCATCCATGCCCACAGATGCGGGGTCCTTTTTGGACTCCTTGCTCCTGTCTCCTCTTGTGGGTCGAGTTCCCCCTCTCGGGCTGTTCCTGTCCCCCACCTTCACCCGCCCTGAGCGTCCCAAGGTGGGTCCTTGGCAGAGCTGTGCCGCCGTCTCCCCGCTGCCAGGCACGGAAAGGGTCTCCTTGAGTCCTTCAGTCAAGAGACACAGAAATGGGACAAGCCCTCACGACATATCAAACAAAAATTAGTCTTTATGGGAGCTAATTACTAAGAAAACCTTCGTTTAATGTGGATTTCACAGGCGAAAGTCTGGCGGTTGCCCTGCCTGGGTGGAAGGCAGTGGGGCTTGGCTTTCCCTCCCTCTGCCTTAACTAGAGGCATGTGCGTTTCATGCCGTCCCCATGAGGGATGCCGAGCTTTCATCTCGGAAGACGTACTGTCCAAAAAAGTGAGGTATTAAAATCCAGATCAAACACGCTGCGTTGCTCTGAAATAGATCAGAAGCTGCAGCCCACACCCGGGACAGCTGAGACGAGCCGCCGGTCCCCCGAGACCTCCCTCCCTTTTAGTCCTCACCGCTGCGCAGCCCAGTAAATAAACGAACCTGGAGCCTGTGTTCGGAGGGAGCCTTTCTGTTTGTTGTACTGGGTCAGAAGAAACTTCTCCTGGAGGGGCCCAGCGGCGAGGAGAGCGTCCCCCTCGCTCGCGTTTTGGGTGAAGAACTTCAGGGATCCTGAACAGACCTCGTTGCCTGCCGGAAGCCTCTCGCTCGCCTTAGGTGACACGTGGATCGAGTCCGTCCGAGACACGAGCACGTGTCGGTGGGTAAATGGGGACGTTTCCAAAGAACAGACTGAGGAGTAAAAGGAGAAGCGAGGCAAAGGCCGGCTCAGGACGCAGCCTCCCTCCTTGTCCTGCAGCTGCCGTAAAACCCCGTCCCCGAGCGGTGGCCGACCCTCTGCCGGGGGACGCCCAGCGCAGGGTTAGCGACCAGCGTGGCGGGGCAGGGCTGCGGCGTGAGCCTCGACGCTGGGAGCGAGAGCTTTGCTGCTGAGGCGTGTGGGCAGGAGGACGGCTCGGTCCCCGTGTCCCCGGGGCGCCGACCCGGCGCGGTTGGGCGATGGCCGGGTCCCAGGCTGCTGCGTGTCCTGCTGTCCCCCTGCTGCCTGTCCCCAGAGCCCCGAAACACGGGCTGAGGCGGGGAGGGGGAAGGCTGGGTCCTGGGGAAATAACTTCAGGGTATCCATGCGGAGCTTCCCGGCTTGGAAAGCCAACCCTGATCCCAGCGCTGCCGTCAGGGGAGCTCTGCGAAGCGGTTCGGGTTGTTGTTTTATTTAGGAGTAACAAAACTGAGCCGCTTGAGGAACTCTTAACTTTAAAAGCTGCGCGAGTGATGGAGATTAATGAGACATAATGGACTTTGGAGTCGAGGCTCTCGCATCTAAATCGCTCGATTTGAGGAGTGAATTCCTAACGCGCATTTTTGTGTTCATACTCGGAGGCTAGTGGCATCCTCGCCTCCCTCGGGACTGGAGTAAACCAATATTCAGCTGCTCTGCGACAATGCCGCTGCCTGGGGAGGGCCGGGAGGAGAGATTTGCGCTTGTCATCGCCTTCTCCGGATTGATTTCTAACCCGGAGCTTCGGTGGTGAAATCCACGGTGGCTCCTGGACTCCCGGATCTGCCCGTGGCTTGGCGGAGCTGCCGGGCTGGGACCGGGCAGGGGAACGGCGCGCGTGGACGCGGCCGGGTCTCCTCGCTGACCGCCGCCGTGGCGTTTGGGCAGGATCCGGTGCGAGCCGTCGCAAGCGGAGGTGCTGGCCCCGCTTCCTGGCCGCAGAGCAAAACACTTCGCGCGAATCCGGGTGTCAGAGCTCGGGGGTAAATGTGAATTCACCTACAGCCCGAAAATGCGGTGTTTTCTTTTAAAAAAGCAGTTAAAGGTTAAACCACAAGCTGCAAAAAAAAAACCCCAAAACAACCCCGTAAATATGACAGGAAAAGAAAGAGCCCGGTCCAGGCGGGTCGCGGCAGGCAGCACGCTCCTCCCCGCGCCTCGCGCCGGGGCCGGACGGGGCGAGCGTGGCGCAGGCGGCGGCCGTGGGGCTGACGGGTGTCCCCACCAGCACAGCCGGAGGGCGATGGGCTGCGGCTTCCAGCAAAAGCAGCCGATTTTGGGGCATTGCCCCGTCACTAAAACCAGCCCCCCCCCGTCCCGCGGGGCAGTGTCGGAGGGGAAGGGGCACGGCAGAGCACCGCGGTTCCCTGGCTCATCCCTGGCGGACGGCGTCCCCCTCCCCAGCACGGCGTGGCTCTGCGCTTTGGGGTCCTGCTCCCGGGGAGAAGGGGCTGCGCTCTCGATGCCCGGGGGTGTGCAGGGGGCTGGAGAGCGCACCCCCCGCCCCGCCTCAGCTTCCCTCCACTTGCCTCTTTTTCCCATTAGCATCTCCTTGCCTAACGAGCTGCCTCCCCCAAAAACTGTCTAACGCAGTGTCGTCAACCTGCGGCAGCAGCTCCCTTGGAGCCCGGATCCCTTTCCCCCCACAAGACTATTTAATGGGGGGGGACCGCCGTGCCCTTTCCCCCGTGCCCGAAGGATGTCGGCCGGTCTGCCGCCCAGGTACTGCTCTGATTATACCTAATTAGCAATCACCCGGCGAGCGGCACGAAACCCCCGTGTCGGCGTTTGCGTCTCCCCGTCCCCTGCGCGGGCAGCAGCCTCGCGGCGCGATGGAAACTGCACAGGGGTTCAGAGATACCATCTCCCCTCGGGAGGGGAGGGGTCGGGATTTTTCGCTGTAAGTAGTACTCTGCCGGTTGAAACGTGCGGATGATGACGTGGCGAGCGCAGCCCGCCGCGAGGAGCACCACCGGCTCCGCCGCGCGCCTTTGTCTGGCGGTCGCCGGCCACCAAGGCTGAGCGCCGACCTTGGGTGGCTTCGGTGATTTTCAGTCAGAAGTGAGAAAATTGGGAGAGAGGAGGATAAAAATGTGCCTGGCGAGTGTCTTATCACGAATCCGTGTGTGTGTGTGCACACTCCGCACAGCAGCCGCGTGCTGGCCGAGCCACCGAGCCCTTTGTGGCGAATGGAGGGTGAAGGAATGCTTAGAAACGTTTAAAAAGTTGGGGGGTTCAGCTGCTCTTCTTAAATACTGCCTCTGCCATGGGGGCTTCCGGCCCGAGGGGTTACCTGGGGGTGCGTAACGGGGCCAGGCAGCTGCTAGAAACCCGCGTCGCTGCTGTCTGGGGAGCGGAGCGTAGGTAAAAGCCAGATCTGAGGCGTTTCAGTTTAGCTATTTGGCCAAATTACGATTGATTTCCGTAGCTCCCCGTGTGTCAAAACTCAGGAGCATCCGGCCCTTCTCCCGCGGCACTCCGGCGGGGAGCGGCGGTTGAGGGGGCAAATCGCCGGGGTGCCGAGGTGCGCGCGGTAGCCGTGTCGGGGTAGGAGGTGGTGAGGAGGAAGGCTGAGAGCTGCAGGTCGCGGCTCTTGCTCTCAGCTCTGGAACCTGTTGCTCGGGACGTGCCGGGCACGTCCGTTCTCTGCGGTGGGCTGAGGGCGAGGGTGGCTGCCGCGCCGCGATGCTCCCGGGGGACCGATTCCTCCCGTTGACTCGCGTCCAGCCCCTTTCCCGGGCTCTCCGGTGAGGACACGCCGTCTGTTCTGACGGCCAGGCTCTGGTTTGCCTGTTTTGCAGTCTCCTCCCCCACCGTCGGCAAACCCTACAAGTGCAACTACTGCGGCCGGAGCTACAAGCAGCAGAGCACGCTGGAGGAGCACAAGGAGCGGTGCCACAACTACCTGCAGAGTCTGAACACTGAACCGCAGTCGCTGGCCGGCCAGCAAGGTCAGTGCCGCGGGGATCCCGCAGCCCCCGTGCCTCCCCGGCTCCGGGGACACGACAAGGGGTCCCGGCAGGGTGGGAAACGGGGACGCGGGTGCACTTTCCGTCCCCATCTCTGGCTGAGGGGGTCGAGCTTTGGGGACACCCTCCCCGTTGGAAAAAGGGGGGTGCTTGTGTTGGGGGGGGAGCGTGAGCCCCGGCGCTCTCCGTGCCCCGGCGATGGTGGGATGAAAGGCGCTACGCGTGTGCGTTGGGTAATGCCGCAAACCTCCGCAAGTGCAAAGTGTGACCTCCCTGGTTCCTCCCCTGGCCACCAGCTGAATTTCGAAGCCCCCTGAACCGAAACGCACCCTCGGCCCGTATTTCGAGCGCGAGAACCACCCAGAGTGTTTTCCCCGAGTAGCAAAACACGACCGCGCTACCGCGGCGTAGGGGATTCACCCCTGCGGGCCGGCGTCTGAAACGGGCACCGCGTGGCTTGGAAGCACCTTCTGGCTCCTCCCCGGAGCCGGCGGACAGACAGACAGACCCCCCCCCGGCTTTGCTGCACCGCCGGCAAAGAACCAAAGCCGGAGCCATCCTGGCTCCTCACCCCTCTTGGAGCCGGACCCGGTCCCGCCGGAGCCCCCGGTGCTTGCGGTGAGCTTCACCGGTTAAGGCCACCAGGACATTTTAACCGGATGATCCGTCACCTGCGGGGCAGGGCAACGGCGGCGCTGCCCTCTCCAGCAGCCACGCGGGGCAGGTCTCTCCGGGACGGGGTTGAGAGCCGGCAGGAAAAGCGAGGGCACTTCGATCCGTTGAAGCCGGCTCCTCTTCCCCAAAGTGGCAGGAGCGGGCCCAGCTCGATGAAGAAGGGAGGCGAACCGGCTGCCGGCGCTCCCCTGCGACCGATTCACCGACGGGGTAAGCTCTGGGGCCTGGAGCAGGTAGCCCGGGAGCCTTTCCGCAGGTCCGTCCCGGCTAGCAGAGGGCAGGAGCGGCGTGCCTCGAGCGCTGGCTGCGGAGTCCCCGGCCTGGGTGGCAGCGTCCCCGTCCCGCTCGCCCCGTCCCGCGGTCGCCGGCTGAACCGGGTTTCCCTTGTCTTGCCAGGTGACGAGATGCGAGACCTGGAGATAGTGCCGGACTCTCTGCTTCACCCCTCATCCGATCGGCCGACGTTTATTGACCGGCTGGCCAACAGCCTCACCAAACGGAAACGATCGACACCTCAGAAATTCGTGGGTAAGGGGATTTCCCCCCTCCCCCTCGCTTCCCGGGCAGACAGGAGAGAGGAGGGGAGAGGTGGGGGGGTCACTGGAGCCAGGACCCCCCTCCCCAGGGAGCTGAGACTCTGCACTTGGGTATGCGGCCGGTGTTCGCGTAGCGCCTTTCATCCCCACCGGGACGGGACGGGGCAGCTCTGGCACGCGGTGCTGGGGAGGGAGAGGACATCAATGGGGGGGGGAATGTACCCCAAAACCACCCCTGCCCCTTCTGACGCCGCTCTCCGTCCCGGCAGGGGAGAAGCAGATGCGATTCACCCTCTCGGACCTCCCCTTCGACGTGAACTCCGGCTTCGAGAAGGACGTGGAGATGGTCTCGGCCCACCACCCCCTCGACCCCTCCTACGGCGGTTCCCTCTCCCTGATGGGGGGGGAGCACCTTCGCCCCCTCCGGCTGCCCCCCACAAACTGCATCTCGGAAGTCACCCCCGTCATCAGCTCCGTCTACACCCAGATCCAGCCCCTGCCGGGTCGGCTGGAGATGGCGGGGAGCCGGGAAGCCGCCGAGGGGCACGAGGACGTGCCGGACGGGGTGCAGGTGGTGTACCGGGGTCGGGAGCCGGGGGGGTCACCCACCAACGGCTGCCAGGACTCGACGGACACGGAGAGCAACCACGAAGAGCGGAGCTCGCAGCTGCCGGCGGGGAACTGCGCCAGCAGCCGCCAGAGCCCAGCCTACGCCAAAGAGGACCCCAAGGTGCCGGAGGGACCCCCGGCCGCCCGCTCCACCCCCAGCGCCGCCAAAGAAGCCCTGCGGGTGGTCAACGAGGACGGGGAGCAGATCAGGGCCTTCAAGTGCGAGCACTGCCGCATCCTCTTCCTGGACCACGTCATGTTCACCATCCACATGGGCTGCCACGGCTTCAGAGACCCTTTCGAATGCAACATCTGTGGCCACCACAGCCAGGACCGGTACGAGTTCTCCTCCCACATCGTGCGGGGAGAGCATAAAGTCGGCTAAAAAATCGCCCCCCTC
>VUYV01000803.1:14019-27263 GCA_008711295.1 Anarhynchus alexandrinus | reverse complement strand
GGGGCAGGGCCTGCCGCCCCCCGCCGCCCTCCCGCGGGGGGGGGAGCCGGGAGCGGGGCTCGGCCCGGCGCAGCCGCTGTCCCGCTCCGCTCTTTTGTTGGGGGCTTTAACACCCCCCTCACTCCCCGTCCCGCCGGGCAGGAACCTCCCCGGGGGCCGAGCCCCGCGGTGGGTGGCGGGGACGGGAGCGGGGGGAGCCCCCCGGCCGGCCCGGGAGGAGGGGAGCCCCGGGCGGGGGCTTGGGACAGGCGTTGTTCACCCCTAAAACTTTGCCTCCCCCCCCCTCCTCACCCCCCTCCCGCGGTGTTATTTCCTTTTTGCTGTTATTTTTTTCAACACCTATTTTTGCTGTCTCATTAGCGGGGGGAGGGTGGTGGCAGCCCCTCGAGGGGGGTGACAGCTCTTTAAAGAGCTCCCGGGACCGGTTCTGTGAGCTCTCCCCGGCGTCGGGAACAGCCCGGGCAGTGGCGTGTCCCACACCAATTGTTGCTGACTTCGACGCTTGGTTGTTAGCCACGGCTCCCGAGGGTACCTGGGGGCGAGGGAGACGCGGGGCTGCCAGCCGCACCGGTGTGGCTTCCCCCTTGGGAAGGGAGGTCGCCACTTTGGCTTCTCTGGCAGCTGGGCAGGCTGGATTTAACAGCGAGCCCCGAGCTCGGCTGCTGGAGGGGCCACCTCCCTCCCCGTGGGGGTACAGCAGCTCCCTCACAGCGTTTCTCCTCCCTGACGGGTGGTGTGAGTACATTTGGGAAAAGCAAACGCAGAACTGTGGCAAAAAGTTCAAAATGCTTTGGGCTCTTGTCAGAGCGAAGAGCCTTTAATGATAGGAAGTGCTTTTAATTCCCTAAACAAAGTGCCGTGGAAGGACAGAGCACAATTAGTAGGTGTTCCTTGGTCAGTGCTATCATGCTGTCTGCTTTGTAGTTTTATTTGAATGCTCTGATGAGCGCGGTTTGCCATTTATCTGTGTTTGTTTTAACATTTCCTATTCTCGCCTCTCTCTGTCCTGCCATCCACCAAATGTCTCTTTATCAGAGTTTTGTCTGTACTTAAAAACATTCCCCGTTTGTTGTTACTTGTGGCACATGGAAAGGTGACTGAAGGGATTTGAAATTTAATTCATCACGCAGGTGAGAGACTTCAGGTTTTTACTCGGTGTCAAAGAAATTATGAAAACCTGCCTGCTCGTGCACATCCCCTTCAGCACTTCCCAAGTATTTATTGCTGCCGTACCTAGAACGCCCGCCGTCGGTTACAGAAACTCCCACCCAACAGAGGCACTTCACCAAACAGCCTCTTGTAAAAACAATGTGCTCACAGAGCGAGGAGAAACCGTGAGGGTACCTTTTATCTCAGGATCCGAAAACATTTCAGGGTCAGCTTTACGACTCCCTGTGAAGTGTCCCAGCTGGGGAGGGGAGGGAGAAGGGGAAACAGCAGCTCGGGGTCCGCCGGTGACTGCCGGACCACCTCAGCCATCGAGATGTGGCTCCTCCAGCAGCCCCCGGGCCCCTGTGTCACCATCGAGATGTGTTTGTGAATGTCACTCTGCAGCGTTTCAACCAAAGCCGCCGCTTTTACACTCCTTTCCCCCCTTATCTTGTCTTACAAAGCATGAGGCACGCTGTCGTCTACAGCAGAACCAGAACGCTGCTGGGACTCGCGGGCACTAGAATATGCCCAAAAATGGGTGCAGGCAGCAAAACTTCCCCTGACCTGCAGCGCGGAGCAAGGCGTGTGGAGGGCCTTGTGTCGGGCAGCGCGCTGGCACTGCCAGGCTGGAGCAGGAGCACGTGGGTTACCTTTAAAACACGTTTCTGCAGCGTAAGGGACTCGCGTAACTGGCTCTGCTGCGCCGGTCCTGCGCCGCTGCCAGCTCTTGGGCCCAGCAAAGTCTTTCAGCTGTCCCGCACGTCCACAGCGCTGGCCCCTGCTCCTTTGATGTGCTGCGCGTCCCGTCTCCCAAGTAATTTTCAAACCTGTTTCTGTAGCTCTGACTGCTCCAGAAAGAATGTGGGAGAGCAGTGTTTCTGCTTGGCTGCTTCGTTTGACGGACCTCGGTCTGCGCAGGCCGGTGGCTGAAGCTGCAGCGCTTTACCTGCGCAATCCCCAACATACGTTCGTTTGCTCACGCTCTCTGTGAAAACCTTCTTGAAAACAAAATAACAATTAATGTGGGATTTCTCCACAGTCGTTTCGGTGAAAAGCTGAGTCCAGAGTCTTGTTCTCTCTTAGAAAACAAACATCTTTCCACCGCGGTGCCGCGTGGTGAGCACTGGTGTTAGATTTAAGGCTGTTTATCGTTAAGATGCTTTAACAGCTCCGTGTCTGTGTTTGAATTAAGGGGTCCTGCGTGCGGTGGTCGAAGCAGCGAACTCTGGAGCGTCAGTTCTCTGCCTGTGCGAGAAGGGAGACGCCATGATCATGGAAGAGACTGGCAAGATTTTCAAGAAGGAAAAAGAAATGAAAAAAGGTGAGGCCTGCTCCAAAGATTATTTTCAGCGTGACCATGGTTTTTGGTCCCGTTGAGTGGTTGGTGTGAATTGGCAAGAGTGCAGAAAGCGCTACTCTGTGCTAATTAATGTAAGAAATAGTTTGGTGTTCCCAGAAATCCAATTTTAACTCAAATCCTGTCTGCCCTGCTTGTAAGCATCACTGATGAGCCTCAGTTTCCCATTTCGATGCACCCAATCATCCACGTTGTTGTCCAAAGTAACTCTTGTTTCAGTGTCCTCCCTTCAGGAAGACCTGTGGTATGATTACCGCTGCTCTGTAGTTGCTGTGGAAAATGTGTGACACTGGAGTGTGTCACCCAGAGCTCCCTGATTTCTGTTCTGGAGACTCGAGGTCCCTTTTGCAGGTGTCTCACCACCTTGGATGTGTTTCCTTGGCGGTTGCCTGGGCAAAAGGAGAGGCGGTGTGGGAGCAGACCACGCGCTGCCTTCCTCGTGGCTCTTTGGCCAGAGACTTCTGTAATTGGGGCATTTTACAGCATGTCAAAAACCAAAATCCTGAGTGATGATCCACACTGGCGGGGCTGCTGCCTGTGCCGGGTGTGAGGCTGCAAGATTTCATGGAATATTTTTTTTCCCTTTATAGGTATTGCCTTCCCAACGAGTATATCAGTAAATAACTGTGTCTGTCACTTCTCCCCCCTGAAGAGTGACCAAGACTACATCCTCAAAGACGGAGACTTGGTCAAAATGTAAGCGTCTTGGTTATACTTGTTGTGAGTTTACTGTTGGCATCTGGGCTTCGCTTTCTAATCCTGCTCGGTGTGTTAAATACTTCCCTTGGCGTGGCTAATTAGAGACTAATAGCTAGTCAAGTGAAGCGCTGGAAACACATTTGAGTCTTCTGATAGTTCTAGAAGATGCATGAGTTTCCTGAGCTGTGATGCCCCACCTGTAATTAACTCTCTTTGTGTTGCAGTGACTTGGGAGTCCATGTTGATGGCTTCATAGCGAATGTAGCACACAGTTTTGTCATAGACGCCTCAAAGGTACGTTTGTAATGGAGCGGTGTCTCTTGCTGCTGCTGTTTTACCTGTACTCTGAAGGGGAAATTAAAAAGCTGATGTTTGGGTGCCTCTGGTTCCAAAGGCAGCAGCAGCGCGGAGCCCTGGAGAGGTGTCTGCTTTGTTTCGCAAAGGTGCCGCAGGTCCGGTGTCACGGCAGTGACAGGGCAAAAACCGTCCCTTTCCTAAAAATTATTCAGTCCTCTGGAAAATGAGGGCTGAAGGTTTCACTGTTTCAACATGTACGGTTTTGCAAGGTTACAAATAATCTGGGACAAACCACGTGTGCCTGGTGCTGCAGTGAGTTATTTGCATGTAGAGTGTCTGGGGCTGTGGGGTGGACTGGGCAGACTGGTTTTGCTGCCCCCTCTACTGGCCGAGGCACAGGGAGCCGAGCACTGCACTGCTGAGAGTCGCTGCCTTCACCGTTGCAAACTGAGCTCAGGGGTGACCCCAAAACTAGTCCCTTCCGCCCACTTTTCCTGCCTGCCTGCACCAGCACAGATTTCTCTCACCTGGGGCTGGTGGCAGCGTCCAGCCCTGGCGTGTGTCGGTGAGGACACCTCCATGGCACGCGGGGTTTGGTCGGACATCGTGGCAGTGACACTAAGCCGCGCTCATGCAGTGGGAATTAGTGTTGTGTGTGTAAAGTCGTCACATACCAAATTTTTAGCTGTAGTCTTGGGAGGAGGATGGCAGCGTGGGTCTTGGGAATGGTTTTTCTCCAGTGGCTGTGTCTGAGCGACTCGGTGGGGAGAAGACAAAGAAAAAATGATCTTTTGAAGTGTATTGAAATCACTGCAATCCACATTTCTGGCTACAGGGGAGTCTTGTTCTGTCTTCAGTCTTTGACAGTGATGCGCTTGTACTAGGGTGTCTCTGTTGAAATTAGTGAGAGCGCCGATTTGGTTGTGGCTGATACTCATCTGCTCTCTTAAAGGAGGAGAGAGTAATGATCGAGCTGTGGAGGCAGAAGCTCTTCCACCTCTGAGCTAGATTTCCCTGTCCGATGGGGGGACACGTGCAGTTAGGTGGAGAATCTCCATCTCTAGACCCTCAGAACAGCATTCTTGCTAATAAGAGGGAAGGGAACGCATCTTAAAAAGCCTTTTTTTTTCTGTTCTTCCAGGAAAACCCTGTGTCAGGTCGTAAAGCTGATGTCATCAAGGCGGCTCATCTCTGTGCTGAAGCTGCACTGCGCTTGGTAAAGCCTGGAAACCAGGTGAGTGACAGACACGGGGCAAAGTATGTCTGGGCACGGGGTGAGCAGCTGAAGTACAGGTGCTGCCCGTGCCACGCTTTGTGCGTAGAAATAAAAGCGTGTGACCTTGCCTGGGAAGCACTGCCCAGCGATGTGGGGAATCTGGAAGCAGCTGCCTGCTGACAGCTGAGCCGCTGCTGCTGGGGGGAGCACCGACGCGCTGGGGCGGGTGGCAGCGACTCTTCTGGCAGCAGCTCTGGCTTCCCTGCGGGACCCGAGCTCTTCCTTGTGCCATGGTGGCTTCGCAGAGAAGCCTCGGTGCTCCCACTCGTCGGTCCTTTCCTTGCTGAAGGCAGCTGGGCACGCACAGCCAGTGCTCCCTTAAATCTCCCACTTGCGCCTCTCCCTCGCCTGGTGCTCGGGCTCCTCAGCAGTCGTAGGCGATCTCCTTTGTCGCTGTGTTACTATTCCAAATGTGTTCGTGTCGTGCTTGGTTCCTGGTGTAATCCCCTAAAGAGGGATGGCTCAATGCAAAGGCACTGGGTGCAGGGCGGGAGGCTGAGCTGACCTCACGTTATGTGTCATTTTTCTTGATACAGGATTAAAAATGGAAGCCTGACACTGTTTCTCCTTTTTTTGGAGGTGTTAGAGCACCAGTCAGTTAGAAAGCCTGCTTGGTTTATCACAGAGCACTGTGGAGTTAATAAAACTGTCATGCTTGTGGCTTGAATTTTATATCCTTAATGTGTTTTCCTGTGTTCTTCATGCAGAACACACAAGTGACAGACGCGTGGAACAAAATAGCCCACTCGTTTCACTGCACGCCAATTGAAGGTATGGACGGGGGAGCAGCTGATCGGAGGTAGCGATGTTTTAGCTGCACACCAAATCCTGAGCTGCCCTGTTCAAATTCTGGGAAACATTTAATGACTACAACTCCTAGACACACCATCTTTAAATGCAGAAGCCTTTGCTAAAAAAAAAAAACCAAAAAAACCCCCAACCTTCAAAACTCTCTACATTCTTCTTCCTTCCTCCGTTTTTTTTTTTTTTATTTATTTTTAAAGATGCGTTAATCTAGGAACAATAGATGCGGGCTTCCACAGCTGGTAGGCAGTCTGCTGGCTTGTGGAGTTCCTGCCGACCTTGGGCAAATTGCGTGGCCCTCTGCTTTCATACTTGACCACTTGTAGTTAAAACCCCTTTGGCGAGTGCATAACAGAGCTCGTTTGTAACGCAAGAGCCACTGCAAAGAAGCCCATAGATGTGGAGGGTATGTAATTTCCTTCCAGTTCCAAACTGATTCACGTTCTCTTTGCAGCGTTGATAACGGGCGAGTGGGAAGGCGCTGGGATAGCTTCTGGTAGAAATGAGACCACTGGCTGCTTGTCTGAAAGGTGGCGAGAGCTTAGCCTGACATTTGGCACGTGCAGATGCTTTTCTCCTAGTCGGTGACATCACTGTCAAAGAGTTCTTTCGGCCACAATTAAATCGGTCCATTATTCCATTATTAGTTAAATTTCCTGAAATACCGTAAAGCTGGCTCGTTCTCTTCGCTCGCCTTAGCCCAGTCTTGGAACATCGGTTCTCTGTTCCTTGTGTGGGATGGCTTTGTGGGTCTCCTCAATGCTTTGCTCCTTTCTCTGTGAAAAAAACATGGCATCAGCTGCAGTGAGGAGGCGGCCGCTCACACTGTCAAGGGAGTTTAAGCAGCCACTGTTTTGGAAACAGTCAAGTGCCGTAATTATCTAGGCACTGGCAGCAGCATAAGGCCCCAGTTGATGAAAACAAACGGAGCTGTTGGTGGCTGGGGCTGTGCTTTCCCTTCCCGCCAGCGGCAGCCGTCCTCCCTGGAGGGAGACGTGCGACTGTCCTTGCTGGGCTGGTGGCCTGGGGAGCGCAAGAGGAATGGCCACCAGCGCCTCTCCCTAGACTTCGATTTGAAGGTGAACTGTAGGACGGAAAGGAAGAGGGAAGCAAACCCCCCAGAACACCCTTAGAGTGCCGTACAGCCGAGGTACTGGAGAAAGGACTCGAAGTTTCCATTAATTGGACACTTGGCATCTTTATAAACACCCGAGGGTGCACTGCACGTGCTGGCGGGTTCACCTCCAGTCCGTTACAGCCCACTGGTGTAGTGCGCGTGCCTAATTGAGAAGTGACAGTACTTAAAAGTGCTCGGCTGCTGGCTGTGCCTCTCGCGGGAGCTTGCGGCTCCTCCTCGCTGGCGAGGAAGCGTTGCTGAAGTTAGAGTGGGCTTTGGGGAGCTCCACGTCTGTGCTAATGCACTTGACGGTCCACAACTGAGGGAAGCTGAGGAAGTGCCAACGCCGAAGACGGTTTGCTTTAGCGCTCGCTGTAGCTGAGGGCTGCAGTCCCGGGCCCCGGAGTGTTAATAATGCAAGTCACTGTGTCGCTGGTTTGCAGCTCGGAGGTGTTAATGGATTCTCTTATCACGGCAGGGATGCTGTCACACCAGCTGAAACAGCATGTGATCGATGGAGAGAAAACAATCATCCAGAACCCTACAGACCAGCAAAAGTGAGCATCACCTCTGGGGGTGCTGCTTCCAGCAGCATTTGGGAGGGGTGTGACTAGGTCCGGAATGGTGACCCTGCTTCTCGCTGCGGTATCAAGGGGGGGTGATGTAGCAGGTTTAATTCAACCGGGGTATAGACTGCTCCCCGTATGGCCTCGTTCTTGAAGTGTGACCCAATATGGCAAATGAATATCTTGCTAGCCCCATAGCTTCTTGTCCGTTCTGTGTGAAGCTGAAGTGTGGCTCTGTGTTCAGAGAAGGAAAGGCTGGAAGTCACTGACATGAGGCTCCTCGCTGGCACCTACGAGTGTTCTTGGTTTCTGTCCAGTTTCTCGAAGGAGTCTGCTGGAGGCTGCCAGCAAAATAACCAACTGTTGCTAGTTGTGGCGGTGGATGCTAATTCACCAGGAGCTGTGCCAAGACCTATCGTTTGTCTCGCAGAAGCTGCCAGGATCCCACTGGATGGTGATCACTGTCAATAGCATCTCGGGATGGGTTTGAACTAATGAGCTGGATATGTCACTCCGTTCTGTTCCAGCAGCTCCTCTTCCTCAGAGATCCATCGGGGTTGGGTCTCGCGCTGAATATTGCTCAGTGGCTTTAAATCCAGCACTTGGCCTGTGAGTTCTCAGGCGTGGCGACGTACCAGGCGTGGTGGGGCTCTCGGCCTGCCTGGGACGTGACCACGAGTTCAAAGAGCTGGTGCTGAATGTCTAAGAGACCTCCCACCCCTTTCTGGGGATGGAGCTACTTGTCACGGGCAGGAGGAGCACTGCCTTGTCATTGTTTTTCTCTGCCAGCCTGTCACTGATCAGCTCTGCTGCCTGGCATCTTCAGCTTCTGCGTCTTCTGTGCCAGTTTTTGCTCTTCGGGTCAGGGACTTGGTCACTGTAGCACCATAGCACTACTTTGTGCTTGTAGACCTTCTCTGGCTCAGCCCAGTGGGGGCTTGTTGGAGGTACTGTGGCTGTGTAGGAAGTTTTGTCTTCTCTGTTTACCATTCTTTGACTCACCAAACTTTTTTTCATCCAGGAAGGACCACGAAAAAGCAGAATTTGAGGTCCATGAAGTTTACGCTGTTGATGTTCTCGTCAGCAGTGGAGAGGGAAAGGTGAGTCCGGTGCTTCTTGGCCTGCTGTTCCGCAGTGCGTGTGGGCAAAGCGGCCGTGTTTTGGCATAGTCATCGCCATCAGGTGGTGCTAATAGCCACATCCTTGTGGGTGCCAGTTCCACCCGGGGAATACTTGTTGCCTGGGTATCGCTGCGTCTTTTTGGGCAGAACTTTTTCCATCCAAAAAGTTGAGGGGCACCTTTACAGCGTTGGAGCACAGGCGCTGCTTGTCCCATGTAAACACCCCAGCGCGCGCAGGCAGTCAGCTAATCGTGCTGCGGAGGTGCTGCGCTGCTTTCCTGGTCTCTCAGCGCTGTTTGCATTTTCAGGCAAAGGATGCTGGACAGAGAACTACAATTTACAAAAGGGACCCCTCCAAACAGTACGGCTTGAAGATGAAAACCTCCCGTGCCTTTTTCAGTGAGGTGGAGAGGCGCTTTGATACTATGCCATTTACTCTCAGGTATTTGCTCTTATCCGTGGCCTCCCCGTGTGTTCAGAGCTGGATGCTTTGCGTGAGCTCACAGACCGTGCTGATGGCAAAACCGATTTGCTTTCACCGTCCTGTCACAGAGGAGGAGGCAGCCTTTGCTGCTTTACTTGGCGTTTGCTGTATTTGAGCCCGGGAGTGGGTGTAGGAAGGATGTTACAGGCTTAAGCAGGAATCCCAGGCAGAGCCTGAGGATTTGAGAATCTCCTGTGCCTTGCGTGGCAGGTGGGGAGCCAGGAATTGCGTTTAAAATAAAACAGAGGGGGGTGAAAGCAGTGTCAGAGTGCAGCGTGCGGAGGCGAGGCAGTTCCAATCACTTTTTGTAGACGTACTCTCAAACTAAGGCAACAATGTTCACTTGACAGGCTCTTTTCATCCTTAAATCCACTTGCCTTTTCCACTCTCCGGAGGGAACAGTCCACCCGGCAGTTGCCTGCTCTGGCAGTCTGTGTTGTCACTGCACCACAACACTGCCAGGGCGAGGGGGGACACGAGGGAATAAAGTCTGCAGCCTGACCCTGGGGGCAATTCTGAAACCGGCGGGGTGGAATCTGGCTTCTAGGAGCTCAGGTGTGGCGCTCTCTCCTCCGCAGGGCATTCGAGGATGAGAAGAAGGCCAGGATGGGGGTGGTGGAATGCGCCAAACACGAGCTGCTCCAGCCTTTCAATGTCCTCTATGAAAAGGAAGGTGAGTGCTGGCGGTGGGAGGACGGGGAGCCGGGTGCGGACGGGCGCTCAGCAGACAACTGTCGGTCTCTTCCGGAGTCTGGCGAGACCGGTGCTGACTCTGTTGCTGTATAAATACCAGAGATGCTCTTCAAGGGCCCTGGGATTTATCCTCCAGGAAACTCACTACCCGTTGGCTTCTGGATCTTGTTTTGGAGTCGTTCCAGTGATGAGATGAAATTTTTTGTGGAGTAATTTCCTGGGCAGGAGGAAAGATTGATGACTGAGGCTCGCTGGGTTGCTTTCGGAGCAGTCTTGGTGGGGTGGTGCTGAAGGAATTGTTTTGCCCTGGCCAGGGGAGGTTTAAGAAGTTCCTGCAAGATGGTTTTTAGCAGTGACTGTGGAAATAGCATAGGAATCAAAACATCTGGTTGGAAATACCTGCCGAGATACCTGGCGGGTCAGATAGATGGGGGCTGCGGCGCAGTAATGCCCGTTTCTGTCTTGCAGGAGAGTTTGTTGCACAGTTCAAATTCACAGTGCTTTTAATGCCCAACGGTCCTATGAGGATAACCAGCGGCCCCTTTGAACCGGAACTCTACAAATCGGAGTTTGAGGTGCAAGATGGAGAACTGAAGGTTGGTTCCAAAGTAATAATAAATAGATGTAGCACATCGTGTGGGGTCACCCTGTCTTTGCATCCCTCAGGGCGAAGGTGGGAAGTAAAATCCGGATCACTGCACAGGGGAGAGGCCGAGGCCTGAGCTTAGCAAAGAAAAGATTTGCTTTAAGGCCAGGTCGGGCCCTTATTTCCTGCATCAGGCACCAGCTCCAGTGGCTCGAGAACGCCCAGCCCTTTCCAAGGAGGGGCTGAGACGTCTCGGCAGCTGGCTCCAAGGCCTCATACCTCGGCAGGGTGTGAGGCTGTGGCATTCCCCATCTATCACTGTGCCCGTTAGGACTTACCACTGTTCCCTCGCTGTCTGGCGGTGCTTGTTTGGCTTTAAAGGCGTTTCCCTTTATCTGCTGTCAAAAAAAAGGAGTTGGCTTTCTAGCTTCTTATGTTTCCTTCCTGTCTCCAGGCCCTTCTACAGAGTTCTGCAAGCCGGAAGACCCAGAAAAAGAAGAAAAAGAAGGTAATTTGGCCACGTTTTGCGGGGATTAGCAGCACGTTATCTCTTGCAATCAGCAGTGCCCAAACATCACCCAGGTTCTGCGTGGTCGCGTTTTGGGCTCATCTCCCAGCCCGCCTTACAGAATGCCCCGGTGTTCCCCTGGCTCGGGAAGCAGCAGCCTGGAAGGGGCCTCCTCTTTTCCTCCTCTTTTCCACCCGAAAAGGTCCCTCGGGTGGGCTGCGTCGTACCCGCTGCCAGCGCTGTGGCCGTGCGTGGTCCCCGAGCGAGCCCCCGTGCTGACCGCGCCGTGGGTTTGTTTCCGCAGGCCTCCAAGAACGCAGAGAACGCCACCACGGGAGAGACGGCGGAAGAGAACGAGGCTGGCGACTGAGCAGCTCCTGCTCCCTCCATGTAGCGCCCAACTCACACACACTCGCCCCTTTTCCCCCCAAAAAAAAAACCAGAAGCAAAACAATCCAGCCCTGTTTGTCTCTTACGACCAAACAACAAACGGGCTGGACTTCCCACTGACTACAGCCAGCTCCTTTTGACTTTGCCAATGAGGGAGGATTCTCTCAGCCACTTCAGACTACTTAAAAGGAAAGCAGAAAAATAAAATCAGGAGTAAAAGCTAGTCTATATCCACTCTTTCTAACCTTTTATACTACCCATACTTGTTGAAGAGGTGAACAACCAAGCCGACCCCAGTGAGAGAGGGAGTGTAGAGAGCTGCCTGCTTTCTTCTTCCTCCTTTTTTTTTTTTTTTTTAAATTTCTCCCTTTACAGATTTTCTTGGAGGAAAAGAAAACAAACCAACAGCTGATTACGACCGACAAAAAGTGCCCTGTGTTTAGTGACCTGGTACGCGTGGACGGTGGAAGGTGACCTGCCTCGCAGCGCCCTCTCGGCTCCCTCCGGCCGCGCAGGCGTTCCTCCCCCATCCCCTGGGGCAGAGGATTTCTCACTCTTCTTTTAGCCTCTAGATTGTACATTTATAATTGGGAAAAATATAAAATTTTATGTCCCCTGTGAAATTGTAGACTTGTTCCGTCTACTCTGGTCTGTCTCTGCCTTGATTTACGTATAAACGCTCTATTTTTTAATACGCCGCTGTGGCGAGCTCGTTTTTAAACTGACTGTCACACTTGCTGGGGAGCAGAGGAGGTTCTCCCCCCACCAGCACCCAGCGGGGGGACGGGATTCCCCGGGGTCTCGGGGGGGTTGTTCTTCCCCAGGGCTGGTTTCTATGGACCGGGAGCGTGTTCCCCTCTTGGCCATGCGTTGGCGGTGAAGGAAACGCTACAGGAGTCGTCGGACTCAGGCTAGAGCCCGGCTGGGGGTATCGCTCTTTTATAGTGAGTCTTTTTAAAAAAAAGAAAGGAAAAAAAAAAGGAAAAAGGAAAAAAGCCACTTGAGTTACATGTAGTTGAAGGTGAGGGTTTATTCTTTGCCGATACCTGTGGAACTGCGCTCTGGTTATTCTGCTGTAGCTGAATTTTGGAAAAACTCTTCGCCTTTAAAGCCGCTCCCAGGTCTCTCCGCAGGCCCCGGGCCTCCTCCTTCCCCCCGAAACTCCACACCTGCGAATATTACCAAAGGCAATAAAAGAGAATAAACCGTACGCTATTTTTTTTTTTTTAACTTAATTTTGCCATCTCTCTCTGCTGGATCTCATCCGGGGCTGTGGGACGGACGGACACGGGACGGACGGACACGGGGGCTGTGGGGCCGTGACCTCGAGGGCTGGAGACGCCCCCAGAAGGGCCGTTTTAGCATTTTTAAGCACTATTTTGTGCTCCGCGGGAGACGGGCAGAGCCGACCTTCCTCACAGCCCGCAATGCCGATTTATGAACCACTCGGACTTGCCGCAGCTTTATTTAATTTGCTATTTTTACGTGAAAATTTAAAAAAATGCTGTACCTCTCGATGCAAGAAACAAAAATCCAGTTGTTAAAAAAATTCTGACAAGCAGAAACTCCCGGGAACGACTCTGTAACTGACTTTTTCACCTTTTTCCGAATAAACGTGACCGCTGACGCCTCTGTGCCGCGGAACGGCTCTGCTCGGGGCGGGGGGGGGCGCGGGGGCACCCACCGGGCCCTGAGCTGCGCAAAATGGCGGCGGGCGGGCGGACTGCGGTTCCCGGCATGCATCGGGGCGGGGACTACATCTCCCGTCGTGCCCCGCGCCGCCGGGGGGCGGAGCCACGGGCGCTAGCCTATAAATAGGCCCCGGCGGGCGACCAAGGCCTCTCTCGGCCGCTGCTGCCGCCATCTTGTGGGGCCGCCGCCGTCGGCCGCTTCCATCCGTCTCCATCCGCCGCCCCCGCCGCCGCCCGCCCGCCGGGACTGAGCGCGGCGCCTCCGCAACGCCATGAGGGCCAAGGTGAGCGGCGGGGGGTGGCCGATGGCGCCTCATCCACCGCCTCCCCCGCCAGCAACGGCCGGGAGAGCCCCGGTGGGGATGGAAGGGGTGTCGCGGGGGGGCGCTCCGTTGCACCGGGACGTGGAGCGGGGACGGGGTTGTCGGTGCGTGGGGCTGGGGGGGACGTGAGGGCGGCGGGAGCCGGGGTCTCCGGGTGCGTCTGGCCGGGGGGGGGGGCCT
>VUYV01000802.1:88369-127517 GCA_008711295.1 Anarhynchus alexandrinus | reverse complement strand
AGTCTTTTAACTAGTCCTTGAGAATGGTTTAACCATAGGCGAGGCTCAGAAAGCACTGAAAGGACTACAGGAAACTAAATACGAGGATAACAGAATCTAAACATTCTTATTTTACAAGACCCTTTCCCACAGGCACCGATGATCTGAACAGCCATAACAACCTCCATTAGATTTTATCTGGGAAGCTTAAAAAGCGGGAACTGGCAAAAGGGGCTGGATCTGAAGGACAGGCACCAGATTGCTTTCCCTTCAGGGTACAGTCTAGGGAGATTGGGAGCTGCAAATTTTAGCCCATATAGCACACACGTGTGGTGGGCCACTGGAGAGGGTAGAGCATGATGAGCGTTTTCTGCCCGTTTTCCGTACCCAGATGGTGTCCTGCTGCTGTATCGAAAAGGTTCACAGTAAGACAGAGGCTGCCAATCTGAGCTCAAACCAAAGCTGTTCCAAAAAGAGGTAATTTACCTTGGACATGCTATTGCTGACAGGGGGAAAAGCCGTGGGCAGGCAGCGAGCAGAGTCCCCGCCGAGCCAGCCAGTGCCCGTGGCCCCACAGAGCTGACGGTGCTGGGACGGCTGCTTCTCCGGCACTGGGCTGACCGGTGGGTTTGCCAACATTGCACAACCCTTGGGGAGATGGGGAACCTTTGCAGCAGGCACCTGAATGCAACTGAGCCTTTCAGCAGCAGAAACGGCTCTTGTCCCTATGCCTGACTCAGCCTCCCGGTGTTGCAAAATCCCCGCTGGTATCATACGCGGGTGGTAGGGTTTCTAATTTAGAAGCTGCGCTGGAACAAGAACAGAGAAGGCATTCAAGGGTGATGGCTTAACCTGGCACAAGTCTGCATTCAGCAGGGTGAGATTGCTGCCGTACCCGAAGGAAACTCCCATCAGCGGCTCTGAGCACCGCTGCCCCCGTTTCTGGGATATAACTTACATCTCCGGGTGTACAGGTGGAGTTAGCAACCACAAAGAACAACTCAAGAAGCAATCATAAAACCTGCCCCCAGCCCAAATGCAGCAACGCTGATGCTCTCTCCGGAGAGCTCAGCTGCAAACACCACCCTTGGGGACCACGAGGGATCGGCTGCCCCAGGGGAGTGCTGTACCCGAGACAGCGGGGGCTGCCCTGCAGAGGTGGGGATGGGCTGCAGAAGCTGTAGTAGGAGTTGGAGGAAAATGGGCAGAGTCTGACCCAGAACCTGGCTCAGAGGGAAAACAGGGCAGGCAGCAGACCACCACGGAGACCTGGAGGGCCGTGAAACTGGGGTGGGTGCTGATAAAGGGAGATACTGCCAGAACACAGAAAGTAAATATTAGGAGACAGATTTCCATGAACTTCATCTCCTAACCTCTAAACATCTAAAAATCAGGCATCTATCAGTGTATGAGCCATTCACCTGTGGCTGTCAGTAGTCAACAAGACACATCCAGAAGGAAGACAGGCATTGAGAGCTCAGTGCAGTGAGGACTGAGTCAGAAGGAGCAACTTACCAAAGCCACCGGTCTCAGGAGACACCTGCCTGCAGCTGAGCTGTGGGGGAAGGAGGATTTTCCTACAGGCTGGAGGGACCCGTGGGAAACAGGTGTCATTTCATAATGACGGCAGTCACACCTAGGGAAAGAAAGCAGACAAAGAAAGCAAAATTACATTAAGGCCAATACTAGCACCATTGGTAAGAGAGAAAGCCCAGCGGAGGGAGAGAGTTTTTGGGCAGGATGCTGGCTGCCCTAAAGGGGGTAGGGACTGAGCATTTCAAGCATGATTCACTCAGGATTGCAGGAAAGGGACCTTTCCCCTGTCTTGGGAAAGAGGGTCACCTGTCAGAAATACCCACCTCCTCCACCCCCGGCGGCTCTCAGAACCTAATTCCACCTGCGAGTGGTGATGGGGCAAGTGATCTGCAGGTTGTTTTCAGGTGAGAGGCCTTTTGAGTTAACGGCAGGTACAGGCAGCTGCCTGCTGCATTAAGTGAACTTTATTCCATTTGCAAAACAACATGAGCTCCACACGCTGCCGCTCAGCTGTCTGCCGGCCACATCCATCGGGTCAAACTGTGTCGGAGGGATCTGACTCACTTCTTGCATCAGACCTGCAAGAAAATGAGTCAGGGATAATCTTAAATATCCCAGTCAGCCCCCTAAACCTCCATAGATCCCTGCCTAAATTCATCTCTTTCTGGCCATCTCCTTGGGAGTCAAATTTGAGGCTCATTCAGTGCAAGTAGGAGGTGAGAAATGACAATAGTTATCACTCAAGGAGGTCAGCAAAAGAATAAAGTGTCAAGGGATACGTACTGAGGAAGCAGGGAGGAGTTTGGACCGGGGGTTGCTGTCTTTGCTGCTCTTAGTCCACTGGAAGCCAGAGCATGTTGTGTTCAGGTGGGAGCGCTGGTGCTCAGGAAAGCATCACGGGACAAGTCTCAGCAAGGACTGCCAGAATCACGACGGAGTTGGTGAGCCCNAAAAAAAAAATCACCTTGAGCAGAAGCTCCTGAGCCACACTGGAAGGCAGCCTCCACATGGGACAGGGCCAGCCTGAGGACTTGGCACTTCTCGACCCTCTTTTGGAGCCCACTGAGACCCAGACAGGAGACGAAAAATTTTGTCAGCTCAATTACTGCAGCCTCCTCCTCCCTCATCCCCACTTTTGAGAGGAAAACGTGCCAGGAGCCTTCTTTGGCTGCCTTGGAGCCCACGCGCCTGCTGAGGAGCCACACGGGCTGCTTCAAGGGGCCATCTTGAGCAGCTGTACATTGATGGAGCTGCAGGATTTACCCTCTGAAAAGAGATCGAGCTGTGACCCAGGATGAGCATAGCACAAAGTCCTGGGTCTAACACAGCGTATGGGGAGCAGAAAGTAAAACAGGCAAACTGCTGGAGGGTTCATTTGGCTTATCCCAAAGTGGTGTTATATATTCATACAGGGAAACTTAGAACAACTTAAGAGACCTTCAGTTAGGAACTGGGCTCTGTTAATTCTGCTGTAACAAAACATAGATATATCGTAGTGGTACAACTCCTTGCTTCACCATTTAACAGTGCCAAAGGCAGAAGATGGGTTACAAGATGCTAGAAAAAGTATTAAGAAAATAACAAGTCTTTTAACTAGTCCTTGAGAATGGTTTAACCATAGGCGAGGCTCAGAAAGCACTGAAAGGACTACAGGAAACTAAATACGAGGATAACAGAATCTAAACATTCTTATTTTACAAGACCCTTTCCCACAGGCACCGATGATCTGAACAGCCATAACAACCTCCATTAGATTTTATCCGGGAAGCTTAAAAAGCGGGAACTGGCAAAAGGGGCTGGATCTGAAGGACAGGCACCAGATTGCTTTCCCTTCAGGGTACAGTCTAGGGAGATTGGGAGCTGCAAATTTTAGCCCATATAGCACACACGTGTGGTGGGCCACTGGAGAGGGTAGAGCATGACGAGCGTTTTCTGCCCGTTTTCCGTACCCAGATGGTGTCCTGCTGCTGTATCGAAAAGGTTCACAGTAAGACAGAGGCTGCCAATCTGAGCTCAAACCAAAGCTGTTCCAAAAAGAGGTAATTTACCTTGGACATGCTATTGCTGACAGGGGGAAAAGCCGTGGGCAGGCAGCGAGCAGAATCCCCGCCGAGCCAGCCAGTGCCCGTGGCCCCACAGAGCTGACGGTGCTGGGACGGCTGCTTCTCCGGCACTGGGCTGACCGGTGGGTTTGCCAACATTGCACAACCCTTGGGGAGATGGGGAACCTTTGCAGCAGGCACCTGAATGCAACTGAGCCTTTCAGCAGCAGAAACGGCTCTTGTCCCTATGCCTGACTCAGCCTCCCGGTGTTGCAAAATCCCCGCTGGTATCATACGCGGGTGGTAGGGTTTCTAATTTAGAAGCTGCGCTGGAACAAGAACAGAGAAGGCATTCAAGGGTGATGGCTTAACCTGGCACAAGTCTGCATTCAGCAGGGTGAGATTGCTGCCGTACCCGAAGGAAACTCCCATCAGCGGCTCTGAGCACCGCTGCCCCCGTTTCTGGGATATAACTTACATCTCCGGGTGTACAGGTGGAGTTAGCAACCACAAAGAGCAACTCAAGAAGCAATCATAAAACCTGCCCCCAGCCCAAATGCAGCAACGCTGATGCTCTCTCCGGAGAGCTCAGCTGCAAACACCACCCTTGGGGACCACGAGGGATCGGCTGCCCCAGGGGAGTGCTGTACCCGAGACAGCGGGGGCTGCCCTGCAGAGGTGGGGATGGGCTGCAGAAGCTGTAGTAGGAGTTGGAGGAAAATGGGCAGAGTCTGACCCAGAACCTGGCTCAGAGGGAAAACAGGGCAGGCAGCAGACCACCACAGAGACCTGGAGGGCCGTGAAACTGGGGTGGGTGCTGATAAAGGGAGATACTGGCAGAACACAGAAAGTAAATATTAGGAGACAGATTTCCATGAACTTCATCTCCTAACCTCTAAACATCTAAAAATCAGGCATCTATCAGTGTATGAGCCATTCACCTGTGGCTGTCAGTAGTCAACAAGACACATCCAGAAGGAAGACAGGCATTGAGAGCTCAGTGCAGTGAGGACTGAGTCAGAAGGAGCAACTTACCAAAGCCACCGGTCTCAGGAGACACCTGCCTGCAGCTGAGCTGTGGGGGAAGGAGGATTTTCCTACAGGCTGGAGGGACCTGTGGGAAACAGGTGTCATTTCATAATGACGGCAGTCACACCTAGGGAAAGAAAGCAGACAAAAAAAGCAAAATTACATTATTACAATACTAGCACCATTGGTAAGAGAGAAAGCCCAGCGGAGGGAGAGAGTTTTTGGGCAGGATGCTGGCTGCCCTAAAGGGGGTAGGGACTGCAAGCATTTCAAGCATGATTCACTCAGGATTGCAGGAAAAGGACCTTTCCCCTGTCTTGGGAAAGAGGGTCACCTGTCAGAAATACCCACCTCCTCCACCCCCGGCGGCTCTCAGAACCTAATTCCACCTGCGAGTGGTGATGGGGCAAGTGATCTGCAGGTTGTTTTAGGTGAGAGGCCTTTTGAGTTAAGGGCAGGTACAGGCAGCTGCCTGCTGCATTAAGTGAACTTTATTCCATTTGCAAAACAACATGAGCTCCACACGCTGCCGCTCAGCTGTCTGCCGGCCACATCCATCGGGTCAAACTGTGTCGGAGGGATCTGACTCACTTCTTGCATCAGACCTGCAAGAAAATGAGTCAGGGATAATCTTAAATATCCCAGTCAGCCCCCTAAACCTCCATAGATCCCTGCCTAAATTCATCTCTTTCTGGCCATCTCCTTGGGAGTCAAATTTGAGGCTCATTCAGTGCAAGTAGGAGGTGAGAAATGACAATAGTTATCACTCAAGGAGGTCAGCAAAAGAATAAAGTGTCAAGGGATACGTACTGAGGAAGCAGGGAGGAGTTTGGACCGGGGGTTGCTGTCTTTGCTGCTCTTAGTCCACTGGAAGCCAGAGCATGTTGTGTTCAGGTGGGAGCGCTGGTGCTCAGGAAAGCATCACGGGACAAATCTCAGCAAGGACTGCCAGAATCACGACGGAGTTGGTGAGCCCATCGAGGAAACAGGATCTGGCCCTGATGGAGACGGAAGGAACTGGGGGTGCAGGAATGAAGGAACATGGGGGTGGTGTGGGAGTGAAGCGGTAGGAAAGGACCAGGCTTGTAGTTGTGCCGAGGGAGCCTCTGCCGTGGCAGGGGACTGGAGCGGGGAGGGCAGGGAACAGTGGAAGAGCCTCATTACTCAAACGACACTTTTGCCTCATGTCTTAGGGAGGAATCGGAGACTAGGACAAGACTGAGAAACTGCCAATCTGGAACAGACCAGTGGTGCCTGCAGTCAAGTACCCGGCTTCCAGCAGAGGCCAAATTTGGATGCTTTAGAGGAAAATCTTCGATAGCATCCTAGTTCCAGGAAGAGTGCAATACGTCAAGCGTTTGCTCATGTTCGGAGAGCTACAGAACCGTAGCGGGGCAGACAGGCTATTTATAAGCATATCAGATGTCAGCTGAGCTCTTTGCATTTTCTGTAGATCATACATCAAGTCTAATGAGAAGGCACACAGGCCGAGGGGAACAAATGGGCGCAGGTTAAGGAAAAGGTGCCCTCTTAATACAATACGTACGGGGAAGAAGAGCAGCTGGCCTGGTGCCCAGCACAAGGCCTCCGAAAGCCAAGCAAGATCACTTTACTAACAAGACCGTGAGAAGGAAGGGTTGAGAATGCTGGTTGTGATGATGGTTCTGCATTATTAGACAGAGAATTGTTTGCTCCTGAAAAAAAAAAAAAGGATCCAAACCTATTCATAGATGTTTCATTATGCTCTCTTCTAAGGACTTGCTGTGCTTAACAAAGTAATAAGCCACCTAAAGGGTTAACTCTTTCTCTCTCCAACTTTCTCTCTCTCTACTACAAGAGAGCTCGAATACAGATTTAAGCACAGACAAAAGATGATAGTTGTTCCAATTAATGTTCCAGCTAGCATCTGCTCTTTTTAATTAGTTGAAGTCTGGTTTTGTCTGGAGACAGAACTGCTGAGCAGAAGTGTGCTGGCTTCTTTTCTGCTTAGCCGGCTATTCTGATCTCTCTTGGTCTTTGGAAACTTCTCCGTTTCACAGAGGCCGGAGCCCATTGTGCATCGATACTTGGTACGTGCCCACAGGCTGTGTATACGTTTCACTGCAAACAGCTTCAAATCTGTGTTTCCCACTGGAGGGAAAACTGACACAGGAAGATATTTTACAGATGTCCTCTCCCCCCCTGCAGACACGTATCTGTGCATTGCTTCACTTATTGGCAACTCAATTTTCTTCTGCAGACAGGCAGAGTAGATGCAGGTGGATGGAGAAGGGTTCCCCAAGACCTGTTAACCTTCCTGTTTTGCTCGAAGCTCGCTGATCCCTCACCTCACCCTTTGTAACAAGACCTTTGAGGATCCGTGTGTTTCAGTTACACACAGATGAATAATTTACAAGCCACGGCTGTTGCAATAAACAAGTCCTGCTCTGTCCAAGCACTCAATGGCTTGTCTTAAATTTCCCTCACTTTGCTAAAAACTCCACAACTTAAGCAGCATTCAAAAACTTTCGCAGGAGAAGCTGACGAGGGAAGAGCAGGGTGGCACATCACAGCAGCAAACAGCACTCAGAGCAAGTATTCCTCTTATCTCTGGGCAGGGCATTGACCTGTTGTACAAACTCCAGGTAGGAAAGCCACTGGCAAAGCAACCTCAGATATAATATTTACCTAAGAGGAGATATTTCAATGGAAAACAAGCTCCAGGATCTGCTGATATCCTGGTGGGGAGAACAGAGGGCATTCACACAGGTGCAGGCAAAGGAATAGGGACGGGATGTGGAAACTTTCTAGTATTTCCAAGTAATAAAGCTGTCATTGCATGAGGAACATGTTTGTGCTGTCCGTGATTCCAGCTAAACAGCTACAAGAAGCTGTGGATTTGGGGCTTGTTCTACCAGAGACCGGCATCAGAAGAGTCACTTTGCTTCTCTGTGCCCCAGTACCCCATACTTATAATAGAGATGCAAATAGGCAGAACCTGCAAGGAACCAGCCAGGCTGCCACCAAAAGTTCCTGAACCACTGCAGCTGGTACCCAGTGATGCCTCGACTCTTTGGCAATGGGAAGTGGATCCCATGAGCTACCCTGGGGATATGAGCCACAGGTTTGGATCACAGATAGTAGTTCCTATACAAGCTTCTCTGGAGAAGAAGATAGACAGGACTGAAACAGCTCAGGAGCAAAGAGAGTAACCGGGTTGTTTTTATCTGTAATCCATTCCACATGAGCAGAAATAGTTTGGAGCCATGTGCTCCCTTTTGCAGTTCTTAGAAATCAGCGTGACCCATAACTTCACTTTATGAATCCTTTTTGGTCTGCCCCATACACCCCTGTTGAAGGGAATTTGTGTGCAGGGTTTGCAGGATCAGCCTGTTTTACCACCACAAAGCCGCAGTTTCATTATCTCCCTAAGCCATCCGAAGCACAGGCTGCCACTGAAAGGGGAATTTCCACCTCCCCCCAGCCCATGTGTCCTTCTTCCTCAAGCCATCACGGTGATCATAAAAAGAATCTTTTCCTCAGGCAGGGTATTTTTCAGCTGGATCAGTTCCCATGCAGTCACAGCAGCTGTAGTTTTGCCACAAAGCAAGGGCCAGGAAAAAGGCTGGAACCGTGCCTTAAGAGCTTAATGCAAAATCATGAAGTTGCAATCTCAGGTTCCTGGGTCATTTGTCCCTGCAAATAGCACGGATTTATAGCCCTGGTTAGGAAAGTCTCCTTGGCTGCAGCTTTGTGGCTCTCTTTACAATGGGCCAAATGCAAACTCCTAGGTCCCAAAAGTACTGAGCTCTGAGGGAAGTCTGGAACCAGTTACATTTTTCAGTTTGGGATCAAGTCTAAACTGTTATTCAGAACTGGCCTTGAAATTGCAACTATACCATTTATTTATATCCTCACCAGAGCAAACCAGTGGGGCCACAGCTCAGCCTCCCACATCTCACCCTCCATCGTCTGGACAGTTTGTGAAATCTCCATCCTTAGAGGTTTTCAAAACATCTGGGCAAGGCCTTGAGCAGCCTGATGTGACATTAAAGTTAGCCCTGCTTTGAGCAGGAGGTTGGACTAGAGACCTCCAGTGGTCCCTCCTGAACAGTATGGTTCTGTGATTCTGCCACCTTCCACTGCATTTGCATCAGGCTCTGCTACACCACCACCACCACTCGACTGGTCAGCAGGCGGTTCCCACGCTGACTGATACAGAAGTCAGGGAGCCCGAGTCAACAAACTCTTCATGGCGGTGGCTGCGTTTGCTCAGGAGCTGGAGGACAGCACAGAGCTTATCTGTATGCAGTTGTCTGAGGAGAGCACTGCTGACAGTCACTGCAAGAAAGACACGTTGCCACCACAGTACACACTAGAATAAGCTTTGCATTGCAAAAGAAACGGGCCCAGATGTGGCAAGGGTCCCAAGACGAAGACTGCAGAACATTTTCTCTTCTTCTCAGCAGGAAAGAGTCTGCACTCTCAGCAAGAACGAGCGTGAAATACAAATCTCTGAGCACTTGCTGCTTTTTGTCCAAGTCATTACACAGCACCCATGCTTACCCTTGGTAAGAGGACTGATGGCAGGGGCTGTCTTGTCATTTCCACGTGTCCCTTCAGAGATTTTAGCAGTTTTCATCCATCAGATGGAAATCACATCAGATGAAAGAATACTACAAATTAACTTTGGATGAGACAGCCCAAGAACCCACTTGGGGCTGAGAATCAGTGGTAGGACACAAAGACGCGAGTGAGTCCTGCTCCATCGGCCTGTTTGCAAAGATGAGAGTTGAGCTCACACGTCTTCTTGCAGAGCCCCCCTCTGGGGACACTTCTCCTTCAACAGCCAGAGGATGGGCCAGGTTTTTCTTGATGCTCGTCAAGCCTGGGGACTTCATCTATAAGGTGAAAGGGGCATGGCAAAGCGAGAGTGGGAAATGTGAGTCACTGAGCCAAATCCCCAACCCTGGCAATACAAGGTTGCTGCCATCTCGTGGCTGGCTCTGGCCATGCAAAGGTTACAGGACACATTTTTCCAGCAGAAAAATTTTGCATTGAGACAAAATCTCTCCTGGAAGTAAGCTTCAGCTGGAGGGAGCAGGGGGTAAACAGGAGTGCCAGTGGTTAGACACCATGGGGCCATGGCACTTGGATATCACAGCTTTGCTGTTCACGGGAGGTCTCTTTCTTACCTTCTGCACTAGCTGCTTGACCCTCTTTGGGATGGCTCCACCTCAAGCCATAGTAACCCTTTTTCTGTCAGGCCAACACTTCCATGTGTCTCATAACCTAGAGACAGCAGACATCCAGGTTACTGTTGAGAGGCCCATGATTTGCTGTGCACATGCAGCAGTCAATATGTGGCCACTCAGCCTGGCCTTCAGGACAGTGTGGTGTTGGGAAGGGAGAAGATCTGCAGGGAAACAGAGAGATGTTATGACCTTATGCTTGGTCAGATGGGATGGATATGGTCTCCAGTACTGTTTCTTTTGGCATCTTTCATTGAGCTGTGGTGCCAATGCAGGAATTTGTACTGTGACTAAAGTACGAATGGAGAAGAACCACATGGTCACTGTTTCTTCTCCTTTTGGCCTCTCTACAGAGCTCAGCAGCATGCACAAACCTTGCAAGAAGTGTGTGAGCAGCCATATATTCCCCATGGGATCTCCATAACCAGCTTGAAGCTGCTTCCCCCCAGGCAGGAGAAAGGCAGGAGAACAGTGTCACAAAGAGACCCACCAGCAGAAAAACAACTCCTGACAGCTCGCCAGAGACCACACTGAAGCAGAGAGCTGCTGCACTGCCTTCAGCAGAGCTGTTGTATGTGGTATCTTGCGGACACTTGCTCGTGGATCCATCCTCTTTCCTTGTGTCTAACTCTGGGAATAGGCTCCAACTTCCCCTTCTCCCTCTTGTGATGCTCCAGGTTCTGCAGCCACACAATTCACTGGGAAACAGAAGAACAAGAGCTCCAGAAAAAGAAAAAACTGCCAATCCATTGGGTATTTCTGTGGTGTTTGGTGGTTACCGCTGGGCTTTTCTCTTTGTGTGATACGTATTGTGGTTCACATCACAGAAACCAAAGTGAAATACTTAAATAAATGAGTCTGCTTGAGAAGACTCCAGGCAGTGGGGAGATGACTGCTCAGTGACCTGGGCAGTATCCTGGCTACGCAGGGAGTTTCCCGTAATGATAAGACTACAAAGGAATATTTATTTATCTAGATACTTATTCAGCTTTCATCTTTGGCAGCGTTTCTCAATCAGCCATTTCAAAATGTTTTGCCAGCACTAATTAACCCTCGCAGCGCCTCTGTGGTAGGGATCAGCGTCCCCACACCACAAACAGAGTGGCTGAGCGGAGAACACAAGTACCCGCTTCACATCACAAACTGGGGGACCAAGGAGCGGAGAAGGCAAATAACCCCTTCAAGAAAGAAATGAAGGGAGCAAAGAAATAGCGATATCCTGAAATCCCAATCCCGTATCCTAACAAAACCACCCCCTACAAGCCTCCGAACCTGCAGACACCCTTCTGTTCGAAAGGCAAGCGGCAGCCGGCCATGCTTAGCCTGCGAACTGCCTGTCTCCCTCAGCTGCGCACCGAGGAAGCACTGTTCGGACATTTAATAAGCCCCAAAAATGTGGTGCCCTGAAGCAGCATTACACAAGGCAGAAATCCCTGACGAGCTGCAGCCCTGGTCAGCCGCACAGCCAATGCCACCAGGCAGATTTTCCTGTGATGGTGCACATGATATTTATTCCATTCATTAACCAAGCTAATGGTGACTAAGAATAGACCCCAGATGTCCTTCTGGCCTTAAAAACTTCTTTGCCCTCAAGGAAATGCAAAGCCGAAGTGGTTTATGGCATGTGTGGGACACGAACAATGAACCAAAGCTATGAAGAGCTTGCACATTTCCAAGAATTCACAAAATGTATCTCTGTTTTTAAATAATCTGTGTTCCAGTTTGGGGAAATAAGTGTTTAGCAAGGATAACACAGAACAGAACAATGAATATATAATTGTATCATTCATTTATATAGAGATTATGCCAGACAGAGCCATAGCTGTTCAAATGTCTTAGTTTTCCATTATCTATTCCTGTTTTGATGTTACCAATGCTGCAAATTTGCAATTCTGTAATAAACTGGTATTTCTGAACAAAGACCATTCGATATTATGCCTTTAGAAAAATGCGTCTTAAGTACAATTTATTCCTGAATTTTTTTTTTGGTAATGGAAATTATTCTATAGTCTCATTTTTTTTATACATACTGATTTTTTATACATATTCCCTGATACATTTGGGAAATTTCCCAAAACATACTAAAGATAGCACTATGGTTTTCTGCATCACTGCTAAAAATCAAAGCATTCATGTGCAGAATAAAGAGAAATTTCTTTCTGTATAAGCATTTTCCTTCTGTTGCCTGAATCCAGTCTCTTGATAATCAGCAATTACAGAAAAGAACTATAACAATCAAGTGGGAGTTTGCACTTACAGAAAATCATGCTTTTTATTGCATGACTTATTCAGATGAAGAAAGCTGTTTGGAAACCTATTGGTAAATGAAAAAAATGCTATTTCAGAAAGCTGAAATTGTATTAATAGAGAGTCTAAAGATTGTAGAGAATAACACAGTTCATTTGGAACCGATTTGGTCTTCTCAGAAACAGGAAAGAGTAAATATGGGGATTTGAGGATTTTTTCCTCCATTAAAATGTATTACTTTTTTCAACTGATATTTTATCAAATCATCTTTAGAATGATATATTTTGGAAGGTGATATTTGGGTTTCTATAGCACTATTGACTTGGAGAACCTGCGGTAAATGACAGTTCATTCACCCATACCACACGTAGTCTCCAGGCTGTGACTGTTCAGATGTTACAAACAGAAAGACCAAGGCAGAGGCTATGAAATGATAAATCACGGTCATTCCCACAATCAGGGGCTCCTGCTCCCACTTCCTCAACCCACTGCTTTTCATGCAGAGATGGGGTTAAACGCCCGATTCCCAGGCCGGGTGGACTGAAACAATGAATAAAGAACTCAGCAAGCCAGGGACACCTCTCACGCTGCAGAAGTTTGCTTCCTTTTCCATGCCGACATCTAGTTGGAACTTCAGCGAGCTGCCTGCTCAGGACACCTACCGATGTGCCGACGTTGCAGCCAGGCTGCATTCGCCATTTTGCGAAGCCCCCCGTGGCACCCAGGCTCCGGGAGGACCCACCTGGTTCAGCCCTGCTCTGTCGGGACAGGGACACCGGTCCCGGCCGCAGGGGACCCACGTTTAACGCCAGAAGGGAGCGATTCATCCCTTCATGCCTGTGGGTTGGATGCCGCTCGGCAACGGGAGCGCAGGTTTCCATGGCAGTGCAAACAAGAGACGGGGGAAAGCCCGGAGCTGAGCTGAGCTGCACCACGGCCACGGCCACGGCCCCATCTGACCACAGCCACGTCCCCATCTGACCACAGCCCCCCTGCAGAGAGGAGCCCGGAGGACCTCTCCTTTGGGTGAGAAACCAAAATATAAAGGGGTGAGGGCAATCACAGCAATTTCTTTTCTGTTTTGGACGTCAGATACAGTGTCTCACTCAGACAAGTGGAGGTGCTGGTGTGCGTCACTGGGAAATCACAGGCACTAACCTTCTCCCTCTCTGTGGGTGAGGGCGGAGGGGTGTGGGGGGGGTGTGTATTGGGAAATGGGACACATCTGTCCCTGGAAGAGTCGCTCTGTAGCTCAGAACTTGGAGCGGTTTCCCAGCGAGCAGAACGAGCCTTCTCTGCAAGCGATGGTATCATTTAAATCACGAGTGTATAAAACATACGCTCCTCCAGTGCTCTGGGAACATGGTGGATGGATTTTATGGTATTTTTCTTTTTTGACCTGTTGGCATATTTACTTTGGCATATTTTTTTTCTGCACAGCAGCTTGGTGCTAGGGAAAAGCACTGAACAAATGTTTCAGTAAATCAAAACCCTGAATGCCTTATCTATTGATTCGCATACTACTGGCCATTGGTATGTCGCTACTGAAACATAAAAATGTCAGAGGCAGTGAAATATATGCCAAACAATTCTAGCAACAAAGCAATTTTTTATTTGTATTATTGAGTTTAATAATTATAATTAGCACAACTAGTGCTTCTGTAGCTGTTGGCATTATTTCCAAAGTGATGTGCAAACAATCTGTTAAAAAACCCAACCACCTCAAACAAAAAACACCTTGATGAAATGAATATTTATAAGTTAATCTTAGAGACAGATTCCTATACTTTGCTAAAAATATATTATAAAGCACTTTTTATCTCAGAGGGTCGCACTGACAATTATTTTCCATATGCCAGTATCCTCTGTCTAGTCCTGCTTTTCCGTCCCATTCTCTGTAGCAGGAATTTAAATCAACCACATGAACAAGAAGATTTTTATGGGAAGGGTTTTAGATTACAGAAGTCAAAGTGTGCACTAAGAGGGCTGAACCTCCAGGTGTTTGCTGCAGCTGCTCTGCATATTTCACAAAGTGTATTCAACTGAATGCTGCAGGCGTTTGACTGCCTTCCTACCCCCACCCTGACAGGGTTTTCTCCAAAATTCACATCATCAGCAGGGGTTGTGCTGTTCCAGGACGTAGATGAGGGACCCCTAGAGAAAAACAGCCCATTAAGTTATGCAAAGTTCAGAGGGACACGAAATCTAAGCAACCAGTCGAGGAGGCTTTTGGAAAAGGTACTTCAAGAACTGAAAAAGAGAGAGAAAAAGGTTGGGATGCATTCAAACAGCCTAAATTCTACCTCAGCTTCTGTGTCATCAACAGTGAAAGTTTGACACCTCCAAAGAATAAGATACTAATTGGGCAGCTGCAGAAACACAGCTAATAGGAAACACAAAGCACCAAGGATGTACGTAGAAATTAGGCCAGATGAGTTTAGCTCAAAATACATAAAAACTGGAGGCTGTTCAGAGCAAAAAAAAAAATGATGCTCTAAAATAGCCTTAAAACTAGTGCAAGCGGAAGAGGATATTTTCTGCTGTGTCTTATACCAGCGCAGATCAAGAATGGTCCCAGCAGCAGAATTGCATCAATTGAACTAATACCTCACTGGACACAGTTTGCTGCCTTTGTTGATTAAAGGATAACTTTAACAATGGTCTATCTGTTCTCTCTAAGTGAGATCATTACAATTATGCCTTTTCCCCTAGGACCCACAGCAAAGGCTACAAAAAGAGACTGGATTCAGAGAAACAAAAACCTAACCTTCAACAGTTTGCCAGCCTAAAATTAAACACGACAGAGTTCCCTACAGCATGTCTGTGCGGTCCAACAATCGTTCAGCCTTATCACAAGAAACCCACAGTGCCGAAGCAATTACTGGTAAGAGCTTTAGGGAGTAAAAATGTTGCTTGTGAAGCAGCGATAGGAGGATGAAAAAGTATGGGTGTGGATCAGAACTGGAGATGTGGATGGAACAAGAGGCAAGGGACTTGAGTCACTTGTTATCTCCAAATTGTTTTGTCTTTTCTTTCCCATCAGTGTGCGTGGAAGGAGGACTGTGTTTTACACAGCTTTCACATAAGCCAGGGATGAACATCTCCTTTTTGGGGTCAGAACACATATTTTCCAGTTTACTGAAGCTTTTTGTTAATTCCTTCAGACACAAAAGGCTCAGTGGTTAAGATCCAGAAAGCCCCTAGGCCCATCACTGCTGTAAAACCTACTGCATCAGTTACTGGCAGGTCCCAACTGATTGATTTGTTTATGGTTTTCCTTGGACCAGGGTCAAAGACGCCATCTCCACATACAGAGTCAACATCTAAAAGTCTCTCTTCCAAATCTGGAATGGAAACCCAGCTTGTGCTGTCAGGTAAGCTCACAACGCTCTGGCAGCTTTTCATTGTTAGGTCAAAGGAGAGGCCTGTATTCAGACTTCTCTGCCCATGATCAGATGAGGTGAGTAAAATAGCTCCAGACTTACAAAAGTCTGGAATCCTGAGTTGACCAGCAGATATGGTCAAGTGACATAAAAAATACAGAGGTCTCAGTTGTATCACTGGCTTGTTATAAGCCCTATGTAGCTCCCAGCTCTTGATTCAGCATTGTTAGACATCTGCAGCTGTGAGCACAGCTGCCCACCCTTCAGGCGTGATGCAGCAGATCAGAGTCCCTTTGCACTGGGTCCTGATATTCTGTCTCATGTCTTCTACACCCTCATCCATTTCTTTGCAGAAAGCACAGAAGAGGATGAAGAAAAACCAATGAAAAATCCATTTACAATTCCTCCAGAAATAGATATTTTCTCAATAAGGAACAAGGAAAGAAAAGAGGCTAAGGCGGTAGGTATACATGCTTTGGGCCAACGTATATACAAGCAGTTCACTAGGGCAGGAAACCAACCAATATAATACCCAAATTTAGTGCATGAGAGAAATAACACAGAGAACAAACACTAAGAAATCAAGTGTTTTGGTTGCCTCAAGAGAGAATATCACTGGGATTAGTCAGATAAACCAGGCAAACGCGCATCAGCAGGGTATCAGTAGCCTGCAAATTCCTAGACCGTAAATAACCACTCACATCTTTATGTGCTTTGTGTGCTGTGGTTCTCAGTCAAACTGTCCACATAACTGACTTCTCCTCATAGGAACGTGAAAGGATGAAGACCATGAAAATCCATGAGAAAATGACTTACTCCACTAAAATAAAAGCAAAGCAAAAAGGGCTCAGGAAAGCTCTGCAAAAGGAGGAAGAAGAGGAGGCCAGAAAACAGGCAACAAATGAGGAGAGACTGAAAACTCTTCAGGAGAGTCTTTCATGGAATATAGCCACTAATAAAGGTAGGGAACAGTTACTGTCTTTGTAGTGGTGCTGCTCAGCTGGGTAACAGCCTAAAGCAAAAATCAAAGAGGAGATGGGAGTCGCAGTTGGCTCTAACTGACTTTGGTGAGCTCTGGCAGACACAATAGTCATATGCTGCATCTTGCCAGCCTCTGCGTGACTGAGCCATCTCCACCTCATGCACTTACATACGGAGCATGCGTCATCCCCACCACAGTAGCCTGGGTTCCACCATCCCCTGTGGCTTTCACAGTAGCTAGAAGCTCTTGGAATCAGCTGGGAGCCAGCTGTGAGTTTGCAGGACCTTGTGTCATAGAGACATTTATACTAAGCTGCCCTAAAGTTGGATTTTAGTGGATGTGGGCCTAAATTTTCTGCCTGTGACATGAAGAGTAGCTTTGCCATTAATGTCTAGAGGACACATACCGTTATAAGGACCAGATTCTCCACTCCATTCTACCTGGGTTTACTCCATGAAAGCCCATATGAAACTCATCCTAAACAATGTCAAAACTATAATAAAACAATCAGTATTGCTGGCTCCAGCGCCAACCACATCCATGCTCACAGCAGCCTACATATTCACTGTGTTTGGCCTTGGCCATATTTGCCTCTCTAGTCTGATCAACATTATATCCTCATTTCAGATTACCCATTAGAAAAGGAGACCTTCCGGGACTACATAAATGACAGAAGAGAGATATTTTTACTTGAGGTACTTTTAAGGCTTTAAGAATGTTACTTTCTGTTCATTTAATTATTCTTCCCTGTGTTGCTTTCTTTTGGGTTCCCCCCCCCGAGATCCATTGCCTAGAGATCACAGCAAGGAGGCACACATCAGGCGCCATGAACTGACTGTCCAAGTGCTGTGTTAAAGACAGTCATAGTCTGTAGCCCAGAAACCCCCAACCAAGAAAGAAATGAACATAGGCCATTTGTACCATCCAGAAGCAGCCGTGCAACTATTCCATTTGTGAGATGCGCAGAGGTACTAACCTTTTGGCTCTTGCTGTCCCATCCATAAATTATAGCTGGGAGCCATTCTGAACTCAAACCAAGGGAGCCATGCTGGAATATCCCCATTATTCATCTCAGTTATTGTGCTGTAGCACAACTGAATCAATCTTTGCCAGCCAGGAGTTAACACAGTGCTGGGACTTCTGGATTCTGCCTTTAGTTTCACTGCTTATTTGCTACGTTACTTCTGAAACACCTCCTGACCTCTGTGTACCTCGTTTGCACCAAGACACACACCTCGGTTTGAAATCCGTACCCTCTCTGCCAATAACTATAAGGCAATAAAGTAGCCAAGAACAAAGCTAAACCAACATGTCTTTAAAACCAACCAACCGATGTGACTGTGTTGCCTTTCCGGTTCATTTCAGTATGCCATGGCAGTAAAGCGAGATGAGATTCAAAGGATGGAGAACATAGCAAAGAACGAGGAAAAAAAACTGGAAAAGGCTGAATACTACCTGGAGAAGGATGCTACCGTGTTTGCTGAGTTCCTGAAAGAGAACCATAAAACCTCTGTTCAAGCCCTGAAAATGTAATGGAAGTTGAGGGAACCACCTTTTTTTGCTCTTTTGTGCTGGACACAGAAGGTCTTTTGCTTGACCTCCCAGCAGGGTTTTGGCTAACATCCATCCTCGAATGCTCTATATCTGAGTTTTCCCAGAGTTACAGTCCTGGTGGTACTTTCTCCCCACACATTCAGTGAAAGAGACAAAGGAGACCGATAGCCGGGGAACCCCCTCATTGCAAAAGCCCTTGATTTGGCTGCAGCAAGGAACCTGCTGCTGACCCCACAACTTCTGTTGCTCTCAGCCCCTTATGGGAGAGATGTTTCTGCCCAACCCCTCACACCAGGAACGGTGAAGCAAGTTGAGCACTTTGGCCCATTACAGGTATCACAAGGGCAGAGCAGCAATTGATGCTCAGCAGCGGCCAAATTAGGAAGGCCCTAACCTGGAAGTGTTGCTGGAACCCCCTTCTCTCTTTGCCAAGGCAAGCAGGGCCTTCAGGCAGGAGCCAAGCATCACTTGGGGTACATCCATCAAAGAGATTTCTGGCGTTCCCCCCCATCTTTTTCTCTGTTTCATATGCACCTCAGTTCACTACCCACTTACTGCTAAATTGTTTTATGCCTTATGTTTATGCATTCTTCCCTAGTGCTGAAAAAGAAACCACAGCAAAGACAAAGAAAATAACGGAGATCCAGGCAATCACTTCCCAAATAGAGAACCTCCAAAGGTAACGGTTGCACACTATTCCTGCCCGGCCTTCAACAGCCCCTCCAGTGCTACACCCTCGTAGTCCTCAGGGAAAATATATTTCTAAACACGTTCCATTTCAAGAATCAAAATGTTTCAGCTTTTGTTATCCAGATACTGGCTTTGTTTCTAAAACATCTCAATTAGTTTTTTAATTATATTTTTAAAAAGTATGAATATTCCAAAACTAAGATTAAATGCCTAGTCTCAGATTAAAACCCAAAGAAAACTAATTAATGCATTTTAATGGTGATCTGGGGAAAGAAGAAAAAGAAAAAAAAATATAATTCCCATTAGGAGTTGAGCTGGCAAGATTACTCGTTCATTTTCAAGTAAAAATTTCCAAATTAGCAAGCCCAGTGCCATAGCAAGGGTCTGGCCACAGAGATGTGAGCAGACATCTTCCACATGAGGAACCACAGAGAGCATGCAGGGCAGGTTCCTATTTGTCTTTGCATGTCCATGAAGACATGTGCCCTCTTGTCCCTTCTCTGGGTGAAGCTGAATATCAAGAGTTAGAAAGAACCTGTTCAAACAGGGGCTTTCCTCCCTGCTGACCAACTTTGTCCACTTCTCTCACCCCAGTGATATATCCAGATTCAAGAATACTCTGCAGAAGTACAAAATGTACAGGGACTTCCTCTATCAACTATCTCCAAAAGAGTGGCAGGAGGAACATGGGAAAAAGCACCCAAAGGAAAAAGATTTGAAAACAGCATCCAAAGCTACTGCAGAAACTGCCTCACCTCCCACCACTGCAGAGCAGGGTGAGTGCCAGGGAAGAGCTGCCCACTCCTCACTGGGACAGCCCCATGCCCTAAGTGTACTTCCCTTCTTGTCTCCAGGCCGGGGTCTGGCAGCCAGTCCCTGTAGTACCCATCGTACAGATGTGCCAAGTTCCCCGCTGTCTTCAGAAAGTTTGGAATTCAGCTCATTACATGAGATCAGGCCACATCTCAAAAACTTCCTGAAGCCTCTATCAACAAGAAAACTGTAAGTACGAGACAATGCAAATGACAGACTTAAGTACGGTAGAGAGCACTCAGCTGACTGGGAGTTGGTATAGAGGAAACCTACTGCTCACCTTCACTGTGAGCATACCAAGATCTCATTCTTACTGGAACAAATCCAAATACCAGTAGAAAGCCATCAGGCATGTGAGTCAGTACCTGTATACCTACTCCAGCAGAGCTCCATCCTCAAATCCTCTGCTGAGAGCCTGCCCAAAGAGTTTGGACCTTGACCCCAGGAGGAATCATAGACCTTGAGCATTTGTCCCGGAGCAAAGCTTCTCTGTGGCCAAGTTACTGGTTCACTCTGTTGGTCACAGCTGCTGTGCAAATAGCTGCCTGTTCTTTTGCCATTAATGAAGGTCCAAGGTCACTGTAGACCCACACTGCATTGACTCTGCTTTCAGTAAGAACCTTTAGACAGTCCATGGTGGGATGCAGACAGGGTAACACTGCTGTAACGTGGGCACGGACGGCCTGAGGAGGGGCAGGCGGGAGTACGAGATATGTATGGGCAGCTCCAGCTTCTCCAGGCAAAGAAAGAAATTGCCTGGAAAAGCAAAGCGTGAGTGGTGGGTGAGTCTCCTAAGGCCAAAAAAAAAATGGTTATCAGTAGAGTTTGAACTAAGTCATCACTTGCAGGGCCATTTCCTCTGCCTCCACCCACAGCATCGCAGATGCCAGGTCCTCCCGAGCAGGGCTGCTGTGTGCCACCCCTCGTGAAGCCACTGCAATTACTGGGCTGCTGCAAGTGGGGCTGACATTAAGATGATGCAAATGGATGTCTTTCCCCCTGCATGGCACAGGGTGACAGGTGCAAGTGAAGGTGATGAGCAGACACTGCTCCCGACATCACTCAGGCACCTCTTGCCTTGCTCTTCCAACTCCTGTGCTGGCTTGTCCCTGGGGCTGAGCAGGGAAGAAAGAGGCCTCACTGCTGGTTAATGGTAGTAGGCTCTGCAGAGGAAGAAGCACCCAACAGCCTTCTCCCAGGGCAGGTAAAAACTGTAGGTTCCCACAGTGGCTACGCCATGTTGTTTAGGAGCAGTACCACATCCCACATGGAGGACAAGTCTTTCTCTACACATGCCATGCTGCTGCCTGAGTCTTTTTAAAAAAGCTCCTGTCTCTGCCTTCTCATTGCCCCAAAAGCCCAGTCTCCCACCGAGTTTAAAGGCATTTGGATCAACACCCTGAGTTCAGGCTCATGCGCCAGGTCCTGACCCTGCTGGCCAGCAGAGCCCGGAGCAGCTCAAAGGCAGCTCGCTTGTGGACAGACGTAGCTCCCGCGCTGCACGTCTGTGTGACCCCCAGCTCCTCCTGACCCCCAAAGAGCACACAGCCACGGGGGGCCAAACGTCGGAATGTGCAAAGGACTATTCAGGGGCAAACAGCAACAGCAAACAACAACAGTGTTCGTAACTCACTGGCAAGGTCTCCTTTGAGCTACCGTTTCTCTAAGGGCCTGATACACAAAATGCTTTTTTTCAGAAATTCACTGGAGGATGCAGAAAGCGAAACCTGCTCGGACGAAGATGAGGTCAGAAGTCTCATGTTGAAATATTTACACTTTCTGTTTGTCCTGTGTCATTTATTGATGTTACTGATGTGTCTCACCGTCTAACCATTCATTATGGTATTGAGGAATTACTGTAGCCACTAATTATAAATGTATGTTTATACATTCATAAGTGTTCATGTTTTAGCAACACGTATTATAAATAACTTAGTTTAACTTTCCCCCTCCACTTTCCAAAAAACTCACCATCATCTCAAAGCTTGCCATCCCCCGATGAGGTATGACATCGTGTAACAGGAGATTTTGACACTAGTGAAGTTATTGGTTTAAGTCAGAAATTGAAGTTTTCCCACTCACAGATATTTGCACCGCTTTTTACTCCCCAAAATGCAACTTGTTTTGGGGGTGAGCTACTGAGGCAGCGTCAAGCTACACACACGTCAGGAAGGTGGGAGACATTTGTATGTGGACACTCATGGACCTCTCTGCATGGAAGAGCATTCCAACAACCAGGGCTGGTGCAGACCAACCTCCATGTAGTCCGATGGAAAAGAAGCTAGAGGAGGACAAAAACTCATCACGTGTGTTTTCCATTCCAGAAGCCTGAGTTGTATTTTACTGATCCCCAACAACTGCTGTCGATTTTCATGGAGATGGAGGAAGAGAACTTGTCCTTCATCCAGAATTCCCAGGAGACCGAGGAAAGTTTGGACAAGGTCCAACACACTTTCATCACCACACATGAAAGCACGTAAGTGTGATCCTGCAAGAGGTGGGAAGGGGTCCCTGTGCCCCAACTTTCAAACATAAGTGACCCCTCTTCCCCCCACTAGCACCTCGCCATCGGGCTGCACGCTGCAGACCACGTGTAATGCTGTTCACACAGCACACAACAGAGACTCTTTCTCATAGCTGAGAGCCCAGCTACAGCCCACCCAACTCACCATCTTGTGAGCTCCTAGGAAAGTGTCCCCTCTATGTAATCTAGGAGATAGGACTTGAGCTTGGGACTAGTTCCTTAGTCCTCAAGGCACAGGCTGGGGAACTGATGCATTTAGCATCCTGGAGTGAACATGAGCCAGAAGTATCCTGTAATTCTCATAAAGAAAGATAAAAGGAAGAAACAAGGCATGTCCTGGAGTTCTCCAGACCAGTACCTATTCTGACTCAATGCAAACCCTTCCTAGAGGAAGCCAGCAGGGAACCCAAGTGTAATTGCAACACAGTGTTTCAATGGCAGATAGACACACATATTCCCATTTAAAGTGCAGCTTATCCCCCTTGTGAAAGTTTTTAAATGGAATCTACTTCCCCCAGGACTTATTAAAAAAATCTTGACTGTTTAGCTATACTACTTCTCCCTCCCCCACACCAGCACAGTAACTGTTACTCCAGAAAAATCACAACATCCCTCTGCTCTCAGAGATGTGGGTGCAAGTTCCCCAGAAATGGCATGAAGTGTTACCTCCATCTGCCGGCAGCAGGAGGGACGGTCGGGGATGGAAAGCAGCAGAGGAGTCGTGTGTTTCAGAGACGCCCGGTTCAAAATAACCTCCTTTCTCTTCTGGCCTAGGGAGAAGAAGTTAGCAGAGCTGAAACAGGAGGTAGTCGCGCTCAAATCCTCCATCGCCAAGGAAGAAGAGAGAGTAGCAGATCTGAAACTCAAAGTTCACCTGTTTTCCTCTGGAGAATGCGACGCTGATGACCAGGTACACCCTGGGATCAAGGCAACGGGGGTTGGCATGCACATAAACGGTTCTGTTCCACCAGCCATATCCATCCTGGGATAAAAGCAGACAACAGGTTGCACTGGGGAGGGACCAGCGCTGTATCTCAGCCATGGCGCTATAGTAAGGGCTGGTTTGGGGCACTGCTGAGGCAGCAAACTGGGGCAAATGTGCCTACGGCATGCAGCTGCTACGAGCTGGGAGTAGGGCTTGCAGAGGTAAGCGGGCAGCTGTAACCCGTCCCAGGCCACAGCAAAGCCGGGAAGATGAGACCAGCAGAAGAACGGCTCAATGCAGCCATCTGTCCCAGACACTGGTGCTGAGAAAACCAGCAAACAAGCAATTGAGCCTCGTTGAGGGAATTCAAGTGTGCTAATTTCCTTTGCTTTTGGCGGGATGATGCGGTTCTACCATGCAGAACCCAGCCGCGTCTCTCACCGTATCTCCTCTCATCTCTAGGAGAAAATGCTCACAAGCCTGAACAAGAAGGTGCTGGAAGTCTATTGCCACTGCACTGGAGAAAATGAGGCAAATCTGCAGACGGTGCAGATGCTAACGGTGATAGAAAAACAGCTCAGTGACTTATTGGATAACCTGGAGAGAATCCCACCAGCAAAGATAGAACAGGCTGAGAAAGCCAAAAAAACAGAACGGAGGATAAGGTAAGACAAGACCCTCTTCTGGAAATGGGGCCTGTGTTTTTAAATGTTGACAGCCAAAAGCAAAGCCACTGAAAGAGCCAAATTTGTCAGATCAACCCCGGACACTGTAACGGCAGTCTGAAAGCCGGTGTGACCTACAGAGCCCATTTTACTTCTGTAATGGTTTCACATTTGTTGTACTCTCATCTCCCGATCAGCAAGCAGTAGCCCACAGCTGCGTTAGCGAAGAGCGGGGAGCTACATTAGAAACGGGCAAAATCTGGAAGAAGAAAAAAAAGAGAATAAATCTCCTGAGCAAATTAAATGATGAGAATCATCATTTTAAGAAGAAAATTTGCAGTAACAATATTTAATCTGATTAAATAGAAAATTGCTGCTCCGTAGTTATTTAACTGATTCAAAGTGTGACATGCCCTGATATTTTGGCAGCCTTCAATGGGTACCTAAGGGCGCTTGTCAGCAATCCCAGCTTTCAAATGTTTCTTCTACAAAACTGTCAACTTTAACTTGTATTATTAAATTAAAATAGTAACTAATTAACACAGTAAAATTAGCTTCTGCAATGAGACACATTGCTCAGTTACACACATGAAATTTCCCCTCACAAACATCCGAGGTGCAACTGGAGAGCTGATTCCATCAGGCCAGGTGAATCGGATCCAGCAGAGGAGAGGGGAGAAAAAGAAAGAAGAAAAAAAAAGAAAAAAAAAGAGAGTAGTGCGAGGATATAAAGCCAGAACAGTGACCTCTCCCTCCTACTTACTCTCTTTCTCTGCATCTTTCTTCACCTTTGTAGTGGAAAGGTGTGATGCTCCTTCCTGGTGTTCTGTGAATAGTTTTGCTCTCTTAACTTACCAAAGAATCAAGACACACATTTATTTTACTCTGGGGATGAGGACAAGAATTCAGGAAGGAATCTGACACACCTCCACCCCTGCCTCCTCCCCACGATCCCCCCCAAATAAAAAGCAAAACCAACCAAACAGAAAAACCTTCAAGGAGCATTTAAAAATTTCCTGAAGATCACAACCTTAAGAATTTATTTCCTCTTGGCCGCAGCGTTCATAGCTTGAGCCCATTTCTGTTCCAGTGCTGCATTTCCACAGGGACTCGGAGCCAGTTAACAGTATCGGCCTCCACCGTGCCCATTTAGGCAAAGTGCAGCTCCACGGCCATAAAACCCTCTTACTCCCATCGGTACACTACAGACTCAGCTGCACTGGTGAGAACTTAAGAGACAATAAGCATCATTCACCCGCAAAGCTGGTGAGCGTCCTGGTCAGCTGTGGAGGCATAAATCACCCGCTGAAGGTGGCACAGAGCGCATCTGTAACAGAACCATTCGACATCTCCCTTTGCAAACCTTGACATGCTTTTTCCTCCCCTCACTCCAGAAAGAGAAGGATCAACTGCACCGTGTGTTTCTCTCTCACCAGCAACAAACTCCAGCACCAGCTCTGCCCAAACCCCTGTGCTCTGGTGGTCTTATGCTGTTAGGCAAGCTGTGTGTCAAAAGCACATTGGGTGTAGCTGCACATCGCGTCTAACCCATCCTTTATTTGCTCCCTGCAAAAGGCTCAGAGAGGAAAAGCTCAGACAACAGAAGCAGCAGCAGGAGGAAAGATTGCAACGGGCCCTGGAAAGATCGCAGGCGACTATAAAAAAAAAGGTGAGTGGAGTAATCCATAGGAACACCTCGGCTCAACAGCCACCTTCAGAGAAGCTGGGGGTACTCGAACATGAAGCGTTTAAGGGTGTTACTCGGGGCCTCCATAGCTGGGTGGGGATGTAGCCCAGTTTATGGGACTGATGCAAATTAAGCAACTGCTGGGAAGGCAGTTACGCTGTTATTCCAGCTCAGCATCCTTCCATCATCCTTCTCCTATCCCTGTGTCTTGACCACATGGTCCCCTCCATTGCTTGCCAATTTTCTCATTAAGCTCATATCAACTTGTTAACCTGACAGTATTTAAAAAAAAGCATGAAAATGAGCCAAAGAGGAACAGGGCAGCAGCAGGACATTCCCTCCAGCAGCAAGCCCCTAGAGCAGTTCAGCCGTACCATCAAACCATACCTTTTTTTGGCATGTTCCACATTACCCCAAACTGAGCTTTAGCCCCTCAGGAGGTACCGTGCGGAGCTTCAGGCCATGGCTCCTGCGGCACATTTCACAGGTCAACACGATGGTGAGGACATCCCATTTCTCGGCCATGCACCAAGCCGGTGAGAGCATTGGCGATCGAGAACAGGCACCACGAGTTCCTGCCCCTTTACCCAAGATCAGGGGGTTCCGCAGGCTCCCACAGATATTTCTTCAGACTTCCAACTTCCCATCCTCTTGAGATCATACAAATGAGGCTTCAGTCAGAAAAGTTGCAGGTGGAATAATACTTTACAGAAGCTGAAGCACTAGCACATGCACGGCCTTCAGGTGCTTGACACTCATTTTTTTCATAGAAAAAAGACTCTTAATAGACACACTGAAACCTGCCTAGAAAGCAGATAGCACAGGGCCACGGCCCCCGGCAGCAGGAGAGCCTGGGAGCATGAAGCAGCTTTAACAGTAGCTGCACAATTCAGACACGCTGCTCCAACCCAGCACTGATGGACGCGCCTCTTCTTCCTCCGCAGAGCGGCAGGAGGCTGGTGTTCCGTTCCGACCCACCTGCCAGGAAGGAGAAGAAAAAGCAGAGCCGAGAACAAACGGATAAGGAGAAGGAAGAACAACTCTACTATTTCACCTGACAGCGCAGCCTTAACCACAGCGTGGAGGGCTGATGCTGCTCTGGAAAAACACTTTCTTCATAGATGTACAGACTGTTAGTCTTTGCTCAGCTGATGAACTTCATGGTCCCATGAAATTCCCCATCCTCTCCTACCCCAAGATCCCAAGGAAAGCTGTCATGTTAGGCAACCACCCTCCCATCCCACCTTCTGCCCAAGATAAATCAAAATTCTCTCATTTTACTTCTCAGGCTCCTGCTAGCAACAATGCTTTTCTCATTCAGTTTTTGACACAAGTAGCACTATCCCTACAAACCTGACTCGTAAGATTTATCGCAGTCCTGGGTAACAATCTGTGTTATGGCACGGCTAAGCCAGGCACCTGCCAGACATTCCTTATAATCACAAATCTGTTGCGGGACTATAAAAAACAAAGGCTATGCTTTAATCCAAAGGATGGGTTTCGTTACAGACTCCACTCCACTACCGTGGAGAAGACACAAGTGAAGGAAAAACACAAGCTTTGCAGAAATCAAGATGCTAGCAATTAGCTTTATGTCAGATGCTTCCGTAAAAAGAATAATACCCAGTGACAAACTGACCATAAAAAAAAGCTTTATTAACCCTTTTTGCACCAGCAGTTCTTCAGGTATCCATTGCCAGCAATGGAGTTCAAGCCAAGTGATCCAATTTTCGGCCCCAAGAGGTTAGCACTTTACATTCACTTACAAAGCTGAGTGAGGTACATTTTCAGAAGTAGAAATATTCAGTTGCAAGTCCCATAAAAAGATGGAGTGTTCCTTGGCCATTTTAATAGATTAAGAACTGGTATGGTCCTTGAGAACAGAATAATGCAGGCATTGGGAGCTCGAGGCGTCTCAGCATCCAGGAAGAACACAGAGACCCCTAGCACAAGCGCAGCAGTCCCCCTTCAGCATGATTCCTCCTCAACCTTTCTACCTCTTAGGAGCGGATTCCATGCTGCAGTCACAGCTACCAGGTAGCAGATCTCATCTACCAATTAGTTTGGTTTGGAAACCCAACCTGAGAGGGTTAAGAGATTCCCTGGACATAAGCTGTAAACTCAGGATGAGAGGAACAGAGAGACCTCAATGCTCAGTTAAGCGAAAGATAGAAAAATAAAACTGGTTCAACCAGAGGATAAAATACTGCCTACAAATCAGGATCTGAAGTTGAATGTAACCTGTATACTTTTTTTTCCTCCCCAAGTCTTCAACCACAAAAGCATTTATCTGGACACATACATAGTTCAAAAGGCACAGGAAGTAAAAGCATTTCTGAATGACCTCGTGTGAATTCAACATCAGTATAACTGTAAAATAAATAAATATGTGCAAGATTAGAAAGATCACAACGTTCTTCTGCATGACATATCTTATTCCGTAAAAAAAATACACATACGTGCATACACACACACCTCATTGAGAATAAAAAACAGTACATACACCCTTTTATCAAACTCCTATACATAATTTTATAGGCATTCAGTACATCACCATAAGAAACATTTAAATTACTACCTTAAAACATAACCAAAGGTGATTTTTTTTTCTTTTTTCCTATACAACCCTATACTTATTTAGTTGTCCGCAAGCCAGGTAAGTACAGTACATACAACCTCTCCCCCCGCCCCCAAGAGAAACTGCAAGTTTTCCGTGGGGCAAATCTTCCTCGGTAACAATTCTTTTCCTCTCATAAAATACTCTGACAACTGCATATTCTGTAAACCAGCCGGAAGCTCCACGTGCATGTGACGCTCTGGGATATCAATAAAGAACAAGTGTTAACAGTGTTCAGTTGAGGGGGAAAAAAAACAACACCAAAATGAAAAGATAGTGGCCAGTTTACAGGTGACTTGGCAGCAGTTTATAGATGAGATAAAATCAAGGTGCTTAAATTTACATGACACTCAACATTCCTCCCAAAAAAGGGAACACAAAGATAAAAAGAACCTCTCTCAGATGCTGTTGGACTCTTAGCTAATCACTTACAGTGAGCACAGTTCTATTGCAGTTTTCTTTCTCAAGTTTTGCTGGAAGAATTCAGCAAAATATTTGGGACGCAGGAGCAAGGAAAGGGAGAAACTCAACATGAGCTACAAACTGATTCACAGCTAAGTTAACGTGTAGATTCTAGCTTTCTAAACCAAAGATTTTAGAGCATCTCATTTTCATGGCACAGGATGTTAATTTTGTTACCTGTGACACTTCATTCCAGTTTTCTGCCAAAACACAGGGGCCAAAACGATTATCTTTTTGTGTGTGAAAAACACTTGCAAATTTTAGCTCTTAATTCCTCGATGCCACTGGCTCCAGCAGGAGACCAACGGAAAAAAAGTTTTAACTGTCATAGGCAGGATTATAAATTTGTACTTGTTAGCTGTAGAATACTTGCTTTCCTGTGAAAACAGTAAATATTACCTCAGTTTGAAGTTTAATACAGTACTTCTCCCTGAAACAACACTGTACAGCAGTCTGCCCCGTCTCTCCAGCCACGAGGCAGACAGGGTATCTTACACAGGCACATCAAGTGGGATTTACATTTTTTAAGAAAATCTTTCAGCTGCAACTGTCCTTAGCAAATCGCAAAGAGTGCAACCATAATCCAGTACTCCTAGTTTTCATATTTTCCTTGGAAAAAGACCCACACAGTTATCTCACTCTGTCAAGACATGATTGCCCAATTTGTTTTCAAGTAGCTGTTCCTAATAATGGTCATTCCAGATCCTGTAAGTTTATTGTGCTTCCAGTGAACTGAGAGTTATCAGAACCTGCATCATCTTCAGTGGAATTGTGTGGTTCCTGTTAAAGCAAACAGACAGCATGAAGAGATCAGTGCTTTCACCTCTAGATGCTTTTAACGCTTATCAGTAAGATTACCTTGACATTTACCCAAGAGCAGAAAAATGCTTTCAATGGTTTAGAGGAAACCCAAAGCTTTCCTACTTCGAGGACCCACTCAAACAGTGCCGCTCTGGTTTTCTTTGGAACACTTCAGATGAGCATTACTAATAGAGATAAATTTAAAATCAATGACTATTTGCTTTTCTTCTATTAACTCTCTACCACAGCCAATGATCCTAGTACTTCTAGGTTTATCATAGTAAGGTGCTTCTCAAACACAAAATCTTTATTTTCTCTCCAGGAGAAGCACACTTGGTAAGAATAACTGCGTTGCAGAGTTTATCGAAACAAAAGCCCCACACGGTAGAGTAGAAAATGTGATTTATGTACACGCTAATCATTCATTGCTGCTCAGTTCTCAGCTGCTCCTGCTCACTAACACACAGTTCACCGGAACAGCAGATAACAAAATGTTTATGCAAGGAGCTGTATGAAGCTTTCTGCATTCAAACAACACTGACACTCAGTAGTTAACAAGGGCAAGTAGTGAAACCAAAGACTGTAGAAGTGAGCAGGCTTTTTAATTTAACTGCCATCCCCATACAGACACCACTCTGAAATCTAGGCTCAAGATTTTATTTCTCACTTCCCATCCTTCCTGTAGCCTGCTACATATCAATTCTGACCCTCTTTCTTGAACCCATTTAATATCTGCAGGATGGGATCAGGAAAACAAGGATGGGACACTCCAGTAATAAATGAGTAACATTTAGTTTTCATTACTCAGTAACAGAGGAAGAAAAACAACCACCTATGCCGTGTCAAAGGTTGGTAATATACACGAGATAAATCTGCAGCACAGCTCTCCGCTTACTGCTTCTTCTAAGTGAAACTAAACTCCCAGTGGAAAACAAGGTATTTCCATTAGGCAGCGCACCAGTGTTCACAGTGAATTGTCTTCACTTTCAAGCTAGGCAATAAAACCCAATGGCTCTGACATGCTGTACCTGAAGTATGTGAACAGGTAAATCCACTGTAAGCTGAGAATGTGACGAGGAGGACTGAGAGCTCAGCTGAAAGGGCAAGTCTCCCTCTCCTGGGGAATCATCCTGTGAATGCAGAAACACGATGCGATTACAAGACCCCCAAGCACCTCAGCACTATATGGCAAATTTCACTCAGCCTCACAATCTTAAAAAAGTCTGATAAAGCTACTGCACCTTACCAGTAAGGCCTACACCCACAACGGTATGTGGAAAGCTAACTGTCCCTTAAATCTGAACCTAACTCAACATACAACCTATGATCCTATCACAATCAACTCAGAAAACTGGCAAGATCTGAAAAAGAAGGAAGGAAAGAATGGTTCATCTTCCAACAAACATAACACTCAAATACACAAGTTTCATCATGTGTGAAGCTGATACTTAACAGAAAGGTTACAAACATTTACACCCATCAGAAAACTAGACAGAGGGAGAATGCTGCTCATAGCGTCCTCCATACCGTATGTTGTTAGGAATAAAGTGGAATGAAGTTACCCTCTCTCTGGATACTACACAGATAGACACCTGGCCAAAAATGTATTACCCACCATGCTCCACTAATCAGCCCACATGGATTACTAGGTATTTTTAGAGAAAAATCTTAAGCTTTATTTCAACAGTTTGGAGAAATAAAAGTTTAGGTTGAAACTTCATTTTGCAGAAATCTTTTCATGTCAGTCTCATTTGCATCGTAAATGAGAGAGAGGCGGAGCAATGCAAGAATTCAGGGGGGTGTCCACAAAGAAAAAGACTGGAGGAAAAAGTCATACTGCCATGCAACCCCTAAGGTAATGCATGCTAGTAATCCTTTCCTTCTGGAAGAACAATTACCCCATACTTTGGGACAGGAACGTAGCATCTGTTTTGCTGCTCTCGTAACTGCCTGTCCAAACTGGGAAAATCCTAAGCCCCTGAAGGATCACCACTCTCACATGCAAAATGGAAGTCTGCTTTAAAAGTTTTCCTTCCATCACAGCATTTCCCGCATCAAGCGTACCCAGCCTAAGAAGCTAACAGGACGTTCCCTACAGTTACAGTGCCCATATGTTCAAGGCTGGAATGAATATTAGTACTAAACCAAATATAAACATCTTACCCACTCGCACAATGCATCTGTTTGGGCCCCCAGCAGCTGCATGACTGAACCAGCTCTGTTTTCAGGCATTTCTAGACCTCTGTAAAGCCGGTTTCATATAAACTTCCCAGGAAAGTGCTTCTTGCAGGCAAATTCCCTAATGGACACGGTACATACTGCAGATTTCAAGATCCCATCTAGGGGACTCTAGTACCCGAGTTCACGGATAGTCAGATTCTTCCATAAATGTGCCAGTTTGGGTAACAGAAGATGAGCATGTTTCTCCTCCTCAGCTCTTACCTGAAGAAGCTGAATTTGCACATACTGGGCTCCAGTGGCAGGGTCCCTTATTGTCAGCCCTCCATTTGGCAGAACTATGTTGCCACCCAGTCGACTGCCAGGGTTGGACGATGAAAAGTTGGTAGGGCTTACTTTACCACCCTTGCTTTTCCTCTGACCAGAGCCAGACGCCCCTAAAAGACAGCAGTTTTCATATTTGGATGGTCAGAAGCAATTTGACATCGTGTCCCCACTTGTATTTTTCAATTTTGTGCAGTTACTTACACTACACAGCAAACACCTGAACAGTACCATATAATCAAGCACCATCTGATAACTGCTAAAAGGCCAGGCTGCAATCAGCTGATGAACTCCAACTGCTGACTAAGCATCTTTTTATATGAATGCCATTAAAACCACATCACAAACTGCTAAGCTTAGGGCTCACCCCTGTGGTAGCACAGAAGTATCAGCATATTTGTGGAGTTATAGAAAGGAACTAGGAAATAGAATTGCATTTTCTATTTTTAATTTTGCAACTCATTTCCTGAGAAGTCATGTACATAATTTTTCCAAAGCACAGTGAAGCTCATCTATTTCCAGAAAGATTTCAAGGACTGTTAGATAGAACAGGCTACAGAAGTACAACTACCACAACCTAAAGCATTTTTCAGTTTAAAACAAGACAAACCAGCTGCTTGTATCACAAGCTGAAAACCAAAAATCTATTAAAAATAAACATAAGGATACAATCCTGTCAGCTGTTTGTTTATTTGTTTTTTAAATTTATAGTAAATAAAAGGCTTGGATAACTTCTTTTTAAACACTGAACCTCCCCCTACAGTGTTCATTCAACCTAGTTAAATCAACTAGAAATACAAGACTTTGTAGACCACTTTGAGAAGTGCATAGTGGCATTAAGGCAACAGCTGGTGAGAAGAGGACTACTGGGAGTCTTCAGTAGGAACAGAAATAGGAATTTTCTGAGGTCATTTTAGGAAACATGCAGATTAAATGCAATCATCTTTTTAAACTGATGTCCAAGAGACATGTTTGACGATACATGCACATGTTTGATAATACAAGCACACTTAGAACTAGCTTCATAAAGCAGTTATCCTTCCATGTGATGATTCACTGAACCACACAGAATTTATGCAGGTATGCTTTTTACAAATACAGAAACATGACGGTGCTCAATTCAGATCTAGTCTCTTAACTCACCTTAAAAATTATGATCTTGATTTTCAGAGGTGGGAAGGTATTAAGAGACAGCGAGGAAGAACTAAACTATATATATATATGTATGATATTCCACCCCAGACCCAAGGGTAGACGCAAGACAAATGCCCGAGCTTGTGCAGGTCTAGTGAGCCACAGACCACATTTGACCGGACAAAGTAATGGTGTGTAATTCACATCAGACAGCTTTGACTCAAACTACAGTTTAAGAGGATAGATCTGAAACCATGACATAAACCTCACCCTGCACAAGAACTTGCTACATGGCTGAAATCTGAGAGGTTTGAGTATTTCTAGATAACTAAGAAATAAATTCCTTAACACTGCATACACATTGTTACTAAGTGAAACATGGAAGCAAAACAAATCCAGCTGATATTTTCGTTGCCTGTACTGAGTAAAAGAGAACCCACTAGGTAAGACCAAAAGCTTAAACAACAGAAAGCAAAGTGACCTTTATTTTTTATTTTGTTTTAATAAGAAAATAAAAAGCAGATGAAGAGATGAAGAGGTAGTGTCTTGTTAACAATCATGAAACATATGGTGCAGATTTCTTTGTAAATTTACCATGAATTTGATATTCCATAGAATGTGATTATCCCAAGTAACAGATGGTACACCACATGCATAATTATTTTAACTAGCAATAAATTGGATGGGATATTTAAGAATGTGCTCAGATACCTGCACCTATTTCACTGCCAAAACCCCTAATTAATTGTCTTTATTAAACTTAACAAAATTAATGGCTTCTCACCTGTGCTGCTCCCATTCCCTTTTTGTTTTCTTTTCTTGGCTAGCTGAATGGCTCTGTAGTCTGTTCTTGCAGACCCACTGCTCTCCTAGTAAGAAAAAAAAAAAAAAAAAGCCAAGAGATGTAGTTTTTTGAATGCAAGAGCAAACCAAGATAATCAGCACAGACTAATGAGTTCTCAGTCACACTTATCTTTTACACTGCAAACACTGATTTCTTGTTTCCCATGCTCTTCTGATTAGAGTTTCAATAAACTCCCTGTACGAACTTAATATCTGGAGCCCAACAGAAAAGGAAGTTGGCTCCACATTTATAAGCTTTCAGATTTTAACAGGGTAAACATTTACTTTGTAATGTAAATAAACAGTTACATTTGCAGTAGCATAGTAAAGCAGAAAGGGAAGAGTACTTAAAATGGGAGTGAGGACTGAGATGATACTGTTTCAGTTACTCTCCCAGCCCAAATCTTTCCCTGGAATGCAATGCACAAGACATACCACCTATTCTTGGGTATTCTTGTAAATTCCATTTCATCCTCAGACAGATGGCCGATTATTTTTTAATCCCTTATTTTGAAAGGTTCTCCCTTAACTGTCCCCACCAGAATTCCAGTATTTCTTAAAAGAACTTATGACTACACTGAATCTACTTCTGACAACACATAATTCAACATAATTCTACATCCTTCATCAAAAAAAGCCAAAACGCATAACCTGCAAAATCTGAAAGGAAGGTCTCCCTATAAGGTATAAGTAGCAATGGATATCCCAGAGACAGGGTGTCTCAGTCACACAGGGGTAAAATACAGTTATTGCATACCAGAAATGAGCTGCCAGTCACTGTGCCAAGATCCATTTCTTTCTGTGCACTGTAGCTCCCTGGAGGGTTGGAGAAGACAAACTGCGTCACTACTTTGCTGCCCTCTTGTTGACCAACAACGTCCGAGCTAGGAAGCAAATTCCGTTCAACCTTAGTTGGCGTTAGTAACTCAGGCACATTGGTACCGCCGAGGCTACTAGAAGGAGTCAAAGTGGCTGTGTCGATTGTTAAATTATTGCTGGACGTCAAACCGTGCACATCTTGACTGGAACTCCTCACCGACAGAGATGCCAGCGAACCCAAGGCTTCTGCATTGACAGTCTGTACATCATCCAAATTTAAAGTGCTTTGCTGTAGAACCGTCGCACTGGTTCCCAGCAAGAGAGAACTGTCCAGGCTCTGCGGCATATCGCTGCTAGCCACCAAGATCAAGGGATCGACTGCCTGGCTTAACGAATTGTTGCTGACAGGGAGGTTTCCTCCGAGTGTTGAGCCCACAGAAGCAACATCGATGGTGACAATTCCAGAGTTCACCAGCGCCATGTCTGTTGCAATTCCAGAGTTGTTACTAGACACGTTGGAGAACAGGGATACGAGGTCTATGTTGCTGAGATCGCTCTGTCCCGGACTAGTGAGTTCACTGCTGGGTGTGAGGGAGCTGGTTGCTTCAAGCTGAGTTAGGAGATCTGGAAGAGAAGGGTTTGGTTATGAGACAGACCTTTCATCAGACAATGGGGAGGAAAAATATGAAAGATCAAGGGAGGAAGCTTAAAACTCTAGATTCTCAGCCTACTAAAACACTTCCCAACTTCCCTGACTTAAGGATTTAAGGAAAAAAAGCTTACTGAAATAAGTTCACTCCTTTACTGAGGAATTTCAGTTACAAAATCACTTGCCAAAAGATAACACTAAGGCAGTCCAGGCTAAGTTAGGTTGTAGAGGAGTGGAAAAAGGAGAGCAAAAATAAGTGCTTTTAGTCCTCACTCATATTTTACAGATGGCATGGAGAAGGACAAGCTCTACTTCGTTCAAAAGAGTTGCAATTTCTCACCATTTCACACAGGTCAAGCTCAAGTCTTACTTTCTGATACTCAGTTACACGTCCCACTGAAACTTTTAGTGGGGGGGACAACCAACTCCAGTCTCAGTGAAGATTCTGCCATTCGTATCAACAGGGCTTGGATTTCAACATCAGTAAATACACCTTTTCCTTAATAAAACATTTCCTTTTTCCATTTCACCCTCCTATAGTTTGAAATAAATACTTTACCTGGGCTGAAGTTATGCTGTTTGACCATGTGCGTCTTCATACTGTGCTTGGAAGTGAACAATTTATTACAGCTGGATACAGGGCAACGAGTCTTTAATGAGTCCACATCCTGAAGATGTTTTTTGGAGTGAATATACAGACTACTGCGCGCTGAAAATTTTGCGCAACAACCTGCAAGAAGATATACAAGGCTTTAAAGTTTCACCTAATTTCAATTTGATGTTCATATTTAGTATCTTAACAAAACAAATCAGAGTAGCTCTGCAGAACTCCATCTGCTATTTTGCAGCACCTGTGCATACATTCAAAGGAATCAGGAAAAAGCCAACAACCTGTTTGAAGAAGTTCAACAACCTGTTTCGTGTAATGCACAACCTTTCCCTGCTGTGGCATCTTAAATGTAAACTCTTCACAACGACTGCTGGCAAAACCATTACAAAGAGGAAACAATCACCAAGTAGAGCTGCTTTACTTTTATGACACAGAATATTCCAGATCAGACCCAAAATCTTTGTTCCTGGGGTCCTACTGAAGTGATGGACGTAGTGCTAACAAACCCACGGAGCATCAGCGAGGCTCCCATATGTATGACCACAACAGATACCACTCATACGGCCACCCACCATCCCAGCAGCAGAGACTACCACAGCTCCGAACTGCTGAACACTCGAGATGACATGTCATAACAGCAAAATGTGGCCTTGAAGGTGTTGGACAAGACCATTTTCATTACTTCTGATGAACCGAGTGAAAAAGCTGAACTACAGAAACTGTATGTCAGAAGTAGGATTTTTGAGAATAAAGTAGCCCTGCTCATCATAAAGGTAAAAAAAAAAAAATCAGGCTAGAGCACGAACCAATGTTCTCCACAGTCCATAAATTTGCAAATGATCACTCATTCAGTTACAATGTCTTGTTTAGTTTTATCTCTTCAAACTCTGTTAGAAGACTCACTCTAAATTGTTCCAATCCTGTAATAAGCTTGCATTTGGGGGAAAAGGCACACAATCTTTAGGCAATATACACACCAACTACCACTTAACACATACAAGAGTGGAACAATACCTTCTACAGGACACTCAAATGGTTTTGTACCAAGGTGAGTGATACTGTGGCCTTTCAAGTGTTCTGCTCTTGTGAAGGACTTCCCACAGCCTTCTACCGGGCACATAAACCTCCTGTCATCTTCGTGTTTCCTACAAGGGAAGGAAATTGCCATTAGCATGATTAAATCCACTGCTGCTTAAGTACTGGAAGAAAAACAAAGAGCAAGTGACTTAGGGCAGTATAATCAGAAAAGGCTACCTTTTATGCCTCAGCAGCTTGGACATACTGGTGAAAGACCAGCCACAACCTTCAAAGTCGCAGATAAAAGGCCTTTCACCTTAAGCAAAGAAAAGTCCCATTAATAATCTAATACAGAAATACACACTGCTACTAGAAAATCCGAAAAGCTGCTTAAATTGAATTAATTTAAGGCAAGAAGACTCAAACCCCCTCTCCTGAAATTTACTGCGGAGTACTGTAATGCCCCTTCCCTCTTGCACAATTCGAGCCTTCTTTAACTCAAGGCCACTGCATCTTTCCCTAAGCAACAGGGAGCACAGATAATTATCAGTCTATCTCATATTAATCTGAGCTATTTTGAAGGTGCTTCAATAACCAATAACAGCATTATTCAAAACAGAAACACAACTGAAATGTTTTTTTCCTGTTTTCATGACTTGTAGATTACAATACAGTGAAGCATGCGAAGCTGGCTTCCAACACGTCCACAAACTTTCACTTAACAAAAGTGATGCTTTAAAAAAAGCAAAAACCCAAGCCCCACACAGCTAAGCCATGAAACCAGGAAAACAGAGGCCAGTAGAGACTACACACAACTGTGTTTAAAACATTAAAAGGCTGGATTTCAGCTTAGCAGCAGTCCTTGCAAGTCAGGAGCGCTTGCTTGAGTTGAAATGTATCTTCTTGCTGTTCCAAACCTTGGTACGTACATTCCACATATTCTGAGAGCTTTTTAGACATTTGTTTTGACCAAGATTAGAATTTACACAATGTTCTGAATGTCTACGAATTTGGGAATAGAGACAGGATAATTTTTCTGAACAGAGCTCACATGCCAAAAGACACAGCTTCGCGCATCCATAGCTACTTCCCATTTGGCAAGCTCATTCAGCAGACTCCTACACCCCAAAAGGCCAAGACTCAAACATTTTCACTGACTCTAAACTCCTGTCACCCTTTCTCCCTTCACACCCTTCAGTTTCTCCAGCGAACTGAAGTTCACTCTCCACATACTATGTTCCGTGTACTTCCCCATCTACAAGTCACCCTCGTGAATACCTGTGTGACTCCTCATGTGGATCTTCAGCCGGCAGGCTTTGTCATACTGCTTGTTACAGCCAGGGAACGAACAAGAAAACTGCTCCTGCTCTCTGAAGTGGGCTCGATTATGGGAGAATAACGCACTCACTGTAATAAATGTTCTTTCACAGCCTGGGGAGAGAAGGGAAACAGCACATCGGTTTGATAGAACACTGAATCAGGAACACTGGATTCTCTTCCCCCTCCCAATTTTTAGTGAGGGATCTTCATGATCCTTTTTCCAGGATGTTACATCCTGGCACAAGGGAAAAACCTAACAGTGCAACCCTACATGACGTTACTCCCAGGGATTACAATTATTTAGACAAGATGGGCAATCAAAACACATATAGCCCGGTTTAAGGCATATCGCTTTGGACTTGTGCTGTGCCTTAAGGTGTTTCACCACACGGGCACAAAGCCCCACGTAAACCGACCAGTGAAGGCACAGCACCCTCCAGCTCCCAAACTTTCCCTCTCGATAACCCAGGTGGCATGAAGCCCTCAAGACTCCGGGGGTGACCCGAAGGGGCAGGAAGGGGCAGCGGGGCAGAAAACCGAGCTGAGCCGCAGGGATCCCACCCTTAACCTGGCCGAACCGTTGTTTTGTTTTGGATTTTTTTTGGGGGGGGAGTGGAGGGCAGGGGAAGCAATCCCCCTTGGGCGGCTTACCGGGGAAGTCGCAGCGGTAGGGCCGCTCGGGCTCCAGGTGGCTGCGGCGGCGGTGGGCGGCGAGGCGGGCGGCGCTGGGGAAGCGCTGCCCGCACGCCTCGCACTTGTGCGCCGCCTCCTGCTCGTGGGCGCGGCTGTGGGCCCGCAGGTTGTAGACGGTGGTGAAGCGCTTGGCGCAGCCCGGCGCCGCGCAGGCGAAAGGCCGCAGTTTGTCGTGCGAGTGCAGGTGCCGCCGCAGCTTGTAGGCCGTGGCGAAGGACCAGGCGCAGCCCGGCACCGGGCAGCCGAAGGGCCGCGCCGGCGTCCCCCCCCCCGCCGCCGCCGCCCCCCGGCCGTCCTCCCCGCCGCCGCCGTGCGCCGAGAGGCGGTGCAGCCGTAGCTGCTGTTTGCGGGGGAAGGCCTCGCCGCAGCGCGGCTCCGGGCAGGGGAAGGCCGG